>JAUBWS010087522.1:0-11887 GCA_032270445.1 Darlingtonia californica | reverse complement strand
GGGGAGAAGCTATGTGTAAGACGCTAGAACATATACTCATTTAAAGTAAGTTCACACCCTGCCTAGACCACCTAAAACACGAATTGAATATAAAACACGAAAAGGAAATTCGATTTCATATGTCACGTGTCATATAGTAGAAGACACCTAATATTCTAACTCTCTTTTTCGTCCTTGCATGCATGCATTTCTAAATACTTATTTGATTGATAGCTATTTGCTATTACTACTTGCTGTTCACACATTTATGTTAAAACTGTTCTCTATCAATTGTGACAATGGGTTATCACCGTGTAATATATTCTGTTTTGTCACATTGTGGAAGCCACTGCATTGTGTAATCAATTCTTTCATGTCAGAAAGTGGAAGCCGCTACGGGACACCCTGTATCCAACAGCAAGGTAGAACATTTTTACAAAAAACTGTTACTCAACTTGTCAAAAACTGCACCCTTTGACAGTAACTAACTACGCTTCATCTCCGAATGATATCGATTGCGACGGAAAAACAATTAAGTCATTTAATTTAGAGTTTTTCAAGAAAATAAACCTTTTGTCAACTCATCTTTTACGATTTGGATACATATTTGTAATTTGTAATGGAGATAGGAAAAAACAGCAAAAACAGCAACATTTTGTGATAATGACCTCTTTGACATAACTTTTGACCAAAAAAAAACTTTAAAATTTTTTCACGTTTAAGATAGCAAAAATTCAGGATCTTATTATGATATTATAAAGTATTGTTGTTTCTTTTTTCTTCTTTCTGGAATATTCTTATGTAGGTCAATATTATTTGGTAGTTGGTTTTGTAGTTCATTTTAATTTCAGTACCAGCAATTTTGAAACAGGCTTTAGTTGATATTGTAAACTATGATGTTTTACTGAAATGTAATTTTTCCTTCTTGTTAGGAAAGCAAAGACTTTGTGGTCTTTTGGAAAATGGGATGAATGGACTTTCATTTATGGAACTAATTACCTGGAAAATTTTACGAATGGGATAAAACAATTTAAACAAACAGACGACGAAAATAACACGCAATAACAAACGAAAATGCAGTGGACCAATTGGGAAAATACGATCATTATGAATGTTCTTTTAACCTACTTGCATACAGAATTTCACATTCACATTACTCACACACCACACACACACTCACACACTATTAAGAGCTTCGTAACTTTATGTACTGTATATAGAGGCCTGAAATCTTTAGAATTTTTTTAATAAAGCATTAAGCTTAGTTTAAACTTTTAAACAGTTTGCCTCATAATTCTTAGTTACATGATGTTTATCATTATAATTTGCTTAATTATGCGAAATTGTTGAACCCAAGGTGAGAACACTAACCTACTTTACTGTAAATTCAGTAAATCTCAAACAACTCATAGCTTTTCTAATTTAAAAAAGCTCTCTTTCTTTGGAAGATATGGCGATGTTAAGCAAGTACGTGTAATTTCTCTGTGCCTTTTCTTTATGATGACGTCATCAAGTAACCATAGAAACCATTACTTTTTGAGCATGATTTTCTTACTACTCTTATTAAGGAATAGCTTACTACCAAATTTCAAGTTTATGTCACTGTGCAATTCAGAGATATTGTCCGTGGGCCTGCTAGCCACCTCCTCCCCCAGTCCGGGAATTATCCAAAAAGCCCAGTACAGGTAGGGTTGATACGTTACCCCTAAGGTAGTTTAAGGATAATCGGCTTTTGGGAATGACTGGCATTGGTGGAAAAATAGTTACGGTAACTTTTTGACGTGCATCTTGCCTGAGAGTGTGTTTTTTGTTATAAAACAAAATGTACTTAAAAAATGTCGTAAAATTTTTGATTGCCAATCATCTCAACAAATCATTTTTTTTGTTTGACTTTAAATTGAGCATTAAAAAATTTAAGAGATACATTTTGCTTTATAACTCCTACTTTACCTCTTCATTTACATCACATCAATCACATCACTTGACAAATCAACATTATTCAGAATATCCCAAAAAAAAGGTTTGAAGTTTTGAATAGAAAAAGCTTCTTTTCTGTTTTCAAAAAACTATCAATTTTTTTTATATAACGACCAATTTTTAAAGTGAGTATTAAGAGTCTCATTTTTTGAAGAATTTTTTTTTTTTGAGCTATAACAAAAAGTATTATTCAGCAAAAAAGTATTAAATTGTCTCTTTTAACTAATTTATAAGAATTTGAAAGAAAAATTCAAACTGAAATTATAAATTTCTCTTAGGAAACCGCTGAGAATACTCCTTTTTTTATTTAATTTTTATTTATTACAATTCTACATCTACTCAAATGATTTTTAGATCTAGGCACTAGGCAAAAAGTGTTGATGTCAGCATGTTTTGATGTACAAGAAAATCACTATAATTTTAAGAAAGTTTAAAAGCCTTGGCTATGATGTCATCTTTAAGAATTATGTATAAGATAGTTAACCCTTTTCGGTATGGACCAAATGCAAGCATACCTCTTTTCTTGTGAGGGTGACAGCTGAATGAATTGATAAAGCCGGTAACGGTAGCTCCAAGGTCTCTGGTCTTTCAGAAATTTGAGAATAAGTCTAAAAAACAATGATTTAAATTTTCAGAGCGTATTAAAGAAACAAAATCATGCATAAGGTGCTCTTTCATATGCAAGAGAAAAATTTGCAAAATATAAATTAGGGTTTCTTTGAAAACGGGTTTTGATAAATTTGTAATCTTATTTGGTAAACTTCATTTACATATTCGATTTAGGTATAGTTGGTTCTTTCTGAAAAGGTTAAATCTTTCAGTTCTGGTACCAATAAAAAAGCTACAAATCTCCTCTTTAAAATAGTGAAAAAATTAAAGCTAATGACCGATGTGTTACTTTCCAAATCTACATTAAAGACATGAAGTTGAGATTTTAAAAAGTTGAGATGGCTTTACTTCGAAAATATCGCAAATCGCGATCACAACAGTTTTTCAAACCTGAAGGAAGTGAAGTTAACTGAAGCTATTACCAGTGAGTTAACACCAATTCAATAGCACAAGTAATGCAAAGAACAGATTCTGTTAAAGAAATCTCAAGACGTGATGTACAAATCTGCACCTACTTTCAGATATTTTTATTATTCAAAGAGGAGGTGTGTAGCTTTTTTTTTGTATCAAAACCGAATGAATGTCGAAGCAGAAAGGAATGGCGAAGGTACACGAGTCATAGGAGCATGGACGTTAATGTTAACCCTATTCCCATTGGGGCGCGCTCTTGGAGCGTGCACTGCAGAAAAATTGCTGTAATTTTTCTCTCCGGTGCACTGTTCTTTCTGAAACCGCTTAACTTTAATTTTTTATCTATTTATAAGCAGTTTCTGGAAAAAGAAAAAAATTTGGATACCAAATGCCGCTTATTGTACTCATCTGTCATGACCGGTCAAAAATCGCAGAAATTGCTGAAATTGCTTTTTCGACAATTATCCCCCAAAAGTCAGTGAAGTAGCCCATAAATTAGTCACTGAGCAATGCAATGTTGGTGTTTAATTAAATTTTTCCAATATATCCCGGTGAGTGAAGCGAAAAATTAGTTTTGACTCTCAACCGGGGTTTAGAAAATCCTGAAAGTCACGTATCCTGCCAGTCAAAACCAGATTTCCTTCTGCTGGTGAAAAGAGAGGGAGATGTAAAATTTGCAAAGAGAAAATGCAACCAGGTGATTCACAAAACTCTCCAACATCTCAAAAATCATTGTGGCAACGGTGCGGTAATAAAACTTACCAAAAACACCGTGTGCGCGTGTGCAAAAAGTGTATGGAGGATTAGTTTGTTTTTCAAAGACGCGTTGGAATGGTTTTAAAGCGTTCACTCACTTTTTTCCTTTATAATTTGATTTGAAGTTGGAATTAGTATATTCTTTTGTTTCTAGAAATAATTTTTACTCACTTTTTTACATTTTTTGGCCGGTCGCATTGATTTGGGGACGCGCATAGGTATTTTACAGTTTTTCGGCTTGTGATATTTCTGCTAGGTCATTTTAATGGTGTCTTTAAGTTTAAAATAGAGTTTCTTTGATTAAAATACTTCATTTTGTGTTGAAAAATCTGTAAAAAAAATTTGGAGTCAAAAGCATTTGTCTATCCAGAGTTATTAGCCACGCGCTCTTGCAGCGCGTCCTAAAAAATTTAAGACTCCGGCGTCCTAATGGGAATAGGGTTAAGGGTTTTGGGTGTGTCGATTCGATGTTTAATTTCAACAAAAAAGACTTATAGCTTGGAAAGTAGCTTTAGTAATGCTCAATTTTAACCATAAAAAACACTTATTATGGGGATCTGTGAGAAGTCGAATGTTGTGAGTGTACTGCTATCATCATTGCCCTTAATAGTTATTTTTTTCTCTCAAAAAATTGGAAACTTTTCATACCGGTCTGGTAAAGGAGCGAATCGAAGTAATCGGTCGTTCCAAGTTCTCTGATTCTTCAGGGATTCGTGGAGAAAGTGTCTGAAAAAAATAAGAATTGAATTTCTACAAGGTACTAAAGAAGGAAAATGACGCACAAGCTGCCCCTACGAATGCAAGAAAAAGATTTTAAAAGATAAATTAGGTGTTCATTGAGAACAGGTATTGATAAATTGGTAAACTTCCATCATTTACGCTTTTGAAACTTTCTTTTCAACCTTGAGTATTTGTTTTTTTATCGATAGAAATATATTTTATATATAAAAATACTTACATTACTCTGGTTAATCTTAGGTATTGTTGGTTCTTTCTGTAACGGTAACACCTATGGGAAAACAAATACCAGTTTCGTAATTGAAAGGTGAATCTAGTGGATGCCTCGTAGTTTTGTTGAATGTATATTTGTGGTTTCGATTTAAAACATAGTATCTGAATGTCTTTCATGATTTCACTTATACCTCTCTATAGCTGAAAAAAGTGTTAATCGCTATCTTCATGCCTTGATTCTTAATTTTGGTTCTTTTAGCGACACTTAGTGAATGAAAGTGAACAAAGAAGGAAAGAGTTTTTGGGTCTTATAGGTTCTAAATTATTTCTCCCTTAATCATACTTGATAAACTTGTCCTTATCTGTATTGAATGATAGATAGAATAAAGCCTTTTTATAATTTTTCTTTTAAAATTTACCTTGTATCTTTTTAATGAACTGAAAAAATTAATTTTGTATGTAGATGCATCGAACTCGTCTGATTTTCCTTGGTTTTCACCTTTCAGAGCCTATTAAAGAAGATAGTGTAAAAAAAATGCAAAACTTAAAAATGTAAAACGCTATCCTTTCAAGGTCATAATTATTCTGGCTCTGTGAGATGTTAGAGCACTCAACAGAACTGTACCTTATCTTAAATAAGAATTATTTTTCATAATTCTATCGATTTACTTTTCTTCCAATTTTTTTGGTTGCTGGATCATATGCAAAGAGCTATAAAACGAAAATAATGGGAAAAACAAATAAATGTGACTGGGGAAAAGTCTCAAGTACAAAACGGTATAAACAGGATTGGACATTTTCAGTATGATATCTGTTGAAAATAACCATAATCGTTATCCACTTCAAACTCTTTATTGTTTTCTGTGAGCGCATGACGTGCTAAGTTGGAAGAATATCGGTTAAAGTGGGACCCGGTACGCAAGAGCCAAGGTTGAGACGCTGAATTTGTAAAATGCGTTTCTGGAAAAATAATTCATAACGGTATTTACATTGGCTTTTCTCTTAACATCTCAAAACGTTAAGAAAGTTATTAAGTGCCACAGCAAACTTACATAGCTCTCTCTCTCTCTCTCTCTCCTTGATGATTAGCAGAATAACATTGCACAGTTATAGTGGGAAATTTACTTCACGAAACTTAGGTTGAGAGGAAATCACGTCTACATTGTTAGTTTTTGCGAGTATTTCATTTGAAAGTAAATAGTTTTGTGGTATTGGGATTCATTTATTGTCTAATTTTCTTATTTGTTATATAGGAAAAGAATGTAAAATCTTGATCTGAGTTTATTTATTTACTAACCAGGCTTAATGCCATAATTCATACGGGTAGGGCGATCGCTTCAGTGTTTACATTAAGCTACAAAATAGTAGAGCTGGAGGGCATTTCAAGAATTCCAACAGAAGTTGGAAATAAAGTGACTTTTTGGCTTTCAGAACAACAGAAAAATCTTTACTTTATCAAAAGTGAACGGTCAGGCCCCCCCCCCCCTAAAAAAAAAAAAAAAAAAAAAAGTCCTTACCATTAGATAAAGGTTACATAATATTTCTCTGTTAAATTTGTCAATGTCAAAGCCAAAGTCTAATATCATGTTGAAAAAGTCAATATTTTCCTTCAAAAACGACTTCATCAGGATACTTTTCATTATTTCATAAATCTTCTGTGCGGACACACCCTATATACAAAAGTATTTGTAGCTTTATTTTCGAACCCACGACGTGGCATGTCTAATGCTATCTTTCTATCCGAGGGGAAAATCACTTGAAAAGAAGTGTACGAGATTTTCGGATTTTTCAGATTTTTGAGTTTTTTTTGGGATTTTTGAGATTGTTTGGGATTTTGGGGATTTTGGGGATTTTTTGAGATGTTTGGGATTTTTGGGTTTTTTCTTGAGATTTTTTGAGATTTCTTGGGATTTTTTGGATTATGGGATTTGAAGTACACTTGGTTTTTTTTTGGCATTTTTGGAATTTTTTTTGAGATTTTTTAGTATCTTTTATGAGATTTTGGGATTTTTAGGATTTTTTTGAGATTTTCGGGATTTTGGAGATTTTTTTGGAGATTTTCGGGATTTTTGGGATTTTTTGAGATTTTTGGGATTTTTTGGAGGTTTTTGGGATTTTTTTGGGATTTTTGGGATTTTTTTGGGATTTTTTTGGGGTTTTTGGGATTTTTTTGAGATTTCTTGAGATTTCTTCGGATTTTTTAGATTTAGGATTTTCGGTACTCTTGGGATTTTTTTGGGATTTTTTGAATTTTTGAATTGAAAAAAATGTCTTCTTTAGAATTTTCTTAATTCATAATACGATTCTTAAAAGAAAAAAGTCATATAAATGTCAATGTAGTGTTATGTTATGTTACAGTTACGATTTGATAGCGTTTTATATTAGCTGTGGTCGATAATCTCTATTCAGATTTTTTTAAATTCATTGTAATAGATTCAATGGAAAGGTCTCATGCTGAAAAATGAAATATTGATCCAAATATTTTTTGTGTGAAATTATATATTTGAAAAGAGCATGAAATTTTATTCTTTCTAAAAATTGCATTCACCAACTATAAATATCAAAAGATATAGTTGCCGAAAGTATGGGTTTCATTTTTTTCAGGCGCAACAATAGCGCTATATGTTCATTTACATATACAGTGTGAGTCCAAAAAAGCGATATGCAAGTTTTGATTTAAGTCAGTGTCTTAGATTTTAAAGCTATAGCGATAATCTTTGCACCATTCGCTAGGCAATGCTTCAAGCTTGAAATGTATATTAAATATGCTTTGCTAAAATATTCTGTTGGGGAGAAAAAGGCAAAAATCTTCGGTTCATAGAGCTTCAATTCTAAATTGTCATATTCGATTTTTTTGGAAACTTTAATACTGCACTTTTTGAAATGCCTTTTTCTCGAAAATGACTAATAGAGTTTTGAACAAGATATCTTTCAAAAGAACAAGTCAATGAATCTCAAATGGGCTCAAATTTTGCCTTTTTTTCTTCTTTCCAATTGACCAAAAAAAGATTTCCAATCTTGCTTTATTTGTTAAATGCATAGATAATCAATTCGATGTTAATTTTTCGTCCACCAACGTCTCAATTAAAGAGCACCACGGATAATAACAAATAACCAAAATCCATTAGAAAAATGGCAATTTTACCTTATTAAGACCACAAGAAATCAATTTGAGTGCAAAAAAATCATGTTTAGATTACGTGTTTGAAAATAAGGTAACATTTTGGGTATATTGTACTGTGGTGATCCACAGGTCAGTTTAATGCTCGGGGCTGTGAAGCAGATTAGAAAACGCCCTGTAGTTACTACGGTAGGTATTTTGCAGTTTACTCATCTCATTAACCCTACAAGAGTTGGGAAGGGGTCGATTCCACCCCCCCCCCCCCCCCAGCCACTTTTTCCTAAAATGCTTTTGAATGGCTTGTTTGTTAAAGATGAAATTTTGTGACAATTTTAAAATTTAGTAAGAAATATCTCTGCAAAATCTTTAGTTGCTGACATAAGCCAATCTTACGATATTGGCCATTGATCAGAACTACTCGCACTACTTTTTTACATCCAAATAGCTATTCACTGTATTGTCAATCAACTTTTTAACGGAAACTTTAAATATTTTCATATTTCGTCAGTCAGCTAAATTATGAATTTGCAACAATTTCACAAAGTTCCAAAAAATTTGACAAGATGACGTCACTATTGCGTCATTATGACGTCATTCTAGTAAAATTTGCCCTAAAATTGCAAATTTTGCCAGGTTCATTCAACAAAGTTTGTCATTTTATTTGACCTTCCTGACGTAGGGGCTAGTTATAGCTTTCAGATGAGGGGTCAAAAATGTTTTTACAACGTCATAGTGCAAAGTTATGAGTGATTTTAGGTCAAGAAAATTACATTCTTTGCAAATTTCGCCAAAATTTTCATTTTGACACTTGTTCATAACTTTTGAACCAGTAATGATATTGACTTTAGATTTTGAACAGTTACTAGCTTAGTCAACACGCTATATTTTCACCAAGAAATTCTTATTTTGTTAAAAAAATGCTGATGTTAGCAGTTTTGGTCATTTTTTCCCCAAGTTTTTTCATTATTCTAAAATTTGACATGTTATTCTATGTTTATTTATTATTTATTCTATTCTTTTCAATTTTCTCATAAATTAGATAAGATTTTTATCAAGGAAAACTCCAACCATAGTTATAAAAAAAAGCCCAACTCTTGTAAAGTTAATTATTCATGACATCCAAAGTTCGGAAAAAATTGCAAATAACCTTTTACTGCTACATGTCTATATCAACAAGATCACTGAGTTGGTTCGTTTAGTTATTGTAAATTAATTATTTCTACTCATCCACGCTAACAGTAAAAAACATTAACAAATCGGGCGGTCACTAAACATCTCTTTTTTCTCTCTTTAAATACAGTATGTTCGCAAAATAATGGTTTTCTCTTTTTCATCAAGTTTTGATTACAACATTAAAATCAAAATTGGTACTAAAACTTTGATCACCCGTAAAAGCAAACTTGATTACACATTCAAATTGTTTTTTTTGCTTTTTGCTTTTCAAGTCACTTGAGTTGTTGTTGTTATTGACGAAGCAACAGTGAGAAAGTCCTATTTTTAATTGTCACACGTTACAATGCATGCACTTTTCATTAGCCTTGAATATGATCCGATTCTGGCGTTGCAGAAAAAAATTGAATGTTTTTCAACTGTTTTCCGCTTGGTTTTGAATTGGTCTTTTTATTATTAGTCACTTGAAGCAGACCAAAATTAACACAAAAATTATCTTAAATTGTCAAGCAAACTTACTTGATCCTTAAATAAATTCTCAAAATTTTGGCGGGCGACGTCAATATTTTCCCATGTAAATACCATTTTTGGAATTTTGATCGATCCTATGGTGAAAAAGTATAAAAGCAGTGAAGCAAAACATTAATGAAAGAATATGATACCAATATGATATAACTTTTTATGCAGAGTATTTGTTGAGAGGTTAATTAAAGTATCAACATGGGGTGGAATACACATATTCGACGCAAATTTCTACCATTATTATTTTACACCAAACTCGAACTCAGTTTCCTCTTTATCTATACAATATTAACTTTTATTATTCATCCGAGAAATGTGATGCCGTTAATGTTTTTATTTAAAATTTAATTATGTGATAATAGTGTCGATAGTTTTCCCAAGGTGGCATTTGAACTCATTAGTTAAAAGGTCTGGGATCGGTTTTAGTGTAAAAGTTTTGACATTTTTTCTAGTGTTGAAATTGTGTATAGACCAAGCTGTGGATGTCTGAAATTGACTAACAAAATGTATGTTTCCCTTTTGAAATCAATGGTGAATTTTTTTCTGACAATTCCTTTTACACCTTAATAAGGAACATTGCGCGAGCTAAATGACGTGCCCACGTGGTATAGGTGCCAAAGTGCACAACTTAAGTTTGTGCCCTACGAACAACATGCCCAAAATAGTAAGTAATATTTAAAAAAAGTAATATTTCAGTTTAATGGATGATTTTCTACATAGAGATAGTATGTTTCAAAATTCAGAATTTTGACATTCCAGAAAAACGATTTAAAAAATAGTATTGCTGAAACACAGTTAACCCTATTCGGCCAAGGGGGGGGGGGGGGTGTGCTATGGCTACAGATGCCCTCTTATCGATTTTTTAAGGGCTTTCACATGGTAGATGATTTTTTCCAGAAAAGTGGTTTAGTTTTCATGATTTTAAGGCCCCAATAAAAACCCTGATTCTCTTAATTGGACCCAGCACTTGTTAAAACCCTGAAAACACTTTCAATTCTATACGTCTAAGGTCATATAGAAACAAACTGAATTGGTTAAATCTCTGAGAAAATGGCATGAAAAAATATGTTGAAAGTTCCTGACTAAAAACATTGAGTGGGGATTGAACTCATGACATCTGGCTAGCTAAGAAATTGCTGCACCGATCCCAGTGACTTTGCAGCGGCAAAAGTGTCCTAGCTATTACCGACTGCGCTATTGATCTGATGTCATTGCACTAGTTCGTATTTGACGAGAGGAGCGACACGGCAATTAATCCTATTTGGCCTGGGACAATTTTTGTAATAACTTTTGAAATTATATTTCAATCAGGTTGAAGTTTTCAGACTTTATCTAAAATTTAGTTTATTAAAAAAATCCAAAAATTTCGGTTTTCATTTTTACTACTCAATTCAGCATGATGACATTGTTGGCAACAAATGTCATCAACAAATGACAAACATTTTCGAAATAATCAAATAATTGATATTTATGTCGTTCAAACCCATTTTTAGGATCAATTAAGAATATTAGAGTAATTCTTATCAATTTTTAACATTTTGGTGGGAAATTTATGCAATTTTAAATTTTGGCGGCAAACTGGGTGTTTTTTGTAAACTTGAGAACGTCATCAATATTGAAAAAGTCATCAAATTACTGACGTCAGATTGTTTCTAACATGACAGTTGTTATACTTTTGAGGTTTTATTACCATAGCATCATCCTATCAAAGAAAAAACTTCTAAAAACCATAGGCTGAATAGGGTTAAACCTGAATCTTACAAACTGATTGAATTTCATCGAATTAATGCACAGACCAAAGGAACCCCGATCTTGGCGTAATCACTTCAGTCATTTTCATGGTAGAATAATCGCCCGGCAAGCAAAAGGTAACGCTTTCAGTCCTCATGCAATCCGTTACTTTTGAGATAGTTTGAAAGTCAAATTAGTGCAGGTTCTGTTGATTTGATACACCATAGTATTTTCTATGACCCTATTTCTACTGGAAATTTCTAGCCCTTCCAGCTGTTCTGTAATAACTTTAGAATTACTAGAGTTTCTGCCTTCAAATTTTAGGAGTTTTACCAAAATTAATCCCTGTATTGAAAAATGAAAAAACAATCTTTCTTTTCCATGGCATCACAGGGTCCTCGTTATGAAGTAGTGATTAGATTAAGGTAGTGGCTAAAAGTGCGCGCGGCAAATTAAATTTTTAATAACTCCAAAAATAGTAACGCTATCTCTTTGAAATTTTGCAACTATTAACAAAAACTTATTAAGCACATGTTTTGAAAATTTGAAGTAATTATCCTAATTGCGTCATTAATTATGCGCGATTATGTAACACAAGCTGTCAATTTACAACCTTTTCCAATACAAAATGGTCAGAAATTCAACTACTAATAACTTTTG
>JAUBWS010087521.1:11147-25346 GCA_032270445.1 Darlingtonia californica | reverse complement strand
ATATTTTCTTTTGAGTAATACTTGCTGTATAATTTTTGAATGTGTAAATTGAAACAAAGGGAATCGACTGACGCGATTTTTTGGAATATCCAGATTGAGAGTAAAATGTAAACAAACATTGCACTTTAAATCATCACCTCTTTATAAATCATAAAACAAAACAAAAAAAACCAGTAATAAAAAGAATCATGGGAAACCATGTTTTTGTTTTTTGATGGTTACTCGGGTAACGATTTAAAAAAGATCGTTACTCGTAGCAACATGCATAAGGTGAAAAAGTAAATATGCTCAAAGTTAACAAAAAGCAAATTGCGAACATTTTGGAAAACATACCAAATTATATCAAAAATAAGTACTTTTAGGTAAAAACTGTCCTCTCTGATTGAATTTGAAACACAATATATATATTTTTGGATAGAAAATTCATTCTTCTACAATCTAATGTAAAAAAAAGAAAAACTCATTTAAAGACGTCACACTCGCCTTAAATACAAAAGAAAACAGACAAATCTTTTTAGCAACAATTTTTGCAATTCTTGAAATTATTTGTCAACCACTGGGCAAGTAATTTGGTTGATTTAGAAGCTCAAGTAAGATTATTATACTCAACACAATTTGCTTAATTGATTTAAGGTAGTTTAAATGTCCATATTACAGTGTAAAAGATATCACTAGGACCCTGACTTCTTCAATCAACATTAAAGTGATGATTTGACTAACTATTCATATTTTTATCTATACCTAAATTTTATTTTTTCCATAGGTGATAATATTTTAATAGCTTGTTATGCTTGTCAAACTATGGATTCGACCATTCGAACATATCTTGCAAAAGCTGAGCAAGAAAACAGCAAAGAGTACCTTGATGAAGCATATTCCAAGTTGAAAGGTGGAAGAACAAAAACAAGTGACCAGACAGATCCATTTCAATCAGATTTATATGTCATTTGCGCTGAAGTTGCCCTTAAAGTATGATTGTATTCTACGAAGTCGGACTGGATTTGATTTTGTTAGCTTTTAAAGGCAACATGTTCTTGGTCTCGCTATTTTTCTTTATATCTTATAATGTATAAATACAGACACCTGAGAGTAAAAAGTAAATAGAAACGTGTTTACAGTTTTTTGTTTTGTTGTAGCTTCAGGAAATCGATACCGTCAACAACTGCATCAAATTGTTTTTCCAAAAAACGCCACCAACAAATCAATTTTTATGTCGTGCATACATGTGTCAAGCCCAGGTCAATGCACCAACTTCTATCAACGAAAAGGTATTGTAATCTAAGTGAATGATCACAAACTGCTTGCTCTCTAACAGGCATCAAATTAATCATGTGCCCTTCTTGCAAGATATTTGATCTATTGAACGACCCAGTCAAATTTAGAGCAAAAAGAGTCAGCTAATATAGATGGCAGTTTTAAATGATGTTGAGCTAATATTTGGATGAAATTTGATAAATTGAAAGAATCTTTTTGATATACCTGTAGTATGGCCTGTAAAGACAATAACTGGTATTTTTAAAGAGACCTTTTGAGTAAACGCTCTCTTACTGTGCATAAATTATTTAGTGCCAGGTCTTTAAACAAGTCTTTTCCTTTTACTATACTAATTATAAATATTAATTATACGTGATTGATTTACAATTTTTCAACAAATTTCAACTTTGTAAATGTTTGATTCTCTTTATGTTTAGGAGAAGCTTCAACTTTGTATTGGCTATTTAATGAAAGCAATAAACTTTGCAAAAACAAGTTCACGGTAAGAAAAAGTTCACACACAACAGTTTGAAATAATCTTTTATAATTTTGACACTTATGTTTAATTTTCTATTTTTAGTTACTTCTTTCTGGTCTACAATGCATCTGTATTATATTGGAGCTTTGTAAGGCCTTTTATGAGACCAAATTTCCGTCATCATTTGACGAAAAGTTTCCATTTGGTTGTGAAAGCCTTGGATGAAACAAATGATCCTGATTTTGAATGGAGAGCTCAACTCATGATGTAAAATTTTAGAAAATTTGTTTCTTTGCATCTCTTTACACAAAAATATCTTTTGACCCCTAGACAGCTAATAACATAGATACACGTCCAGATTTTGCTAAAATACTACTATACCTTTGAAGGCCTATAAACTCCCTAACCCTTGAAATAACACCTTATTTATATTTTACAAGTATCCAGGAATTTGTTTTTAAAATTTAAGATTTGTGGAAAACATTTCTGGGTATTGGGACAAAAATTGTTTCCGTTAAGGGTTAAGGCAAAAGTTATAGTTGGTTTACTTAGTGACGTATATGAAACATTTTTTTTGTTTTAATATATTTGCATGTTTTTTAAAGTGCTGTTATGGAATGTCATATTGATTCTGGTAGACGTGATGATGCATTACATGTTGGACTTGCTGCCATGAACTTCATGAAATCTAATGTGCCCCAAAAATATAAAGAAGTATTTCAATTGCAGGTAAGTTTGAATGTCCATGGAATGTATCAACAAGAATTGAACATCAATTTTCTCTTTAATGTGTATTTATTCCTTTTTAGTTGCAACACAAATTATTGGAACCAGCTAAGATACAATCAATGATCAAAGGGCAACCTGAATTATCTTTAGCGTATAAAATGCATAAGATTAAAACGTATGTGAGAACAAGTTTTGTTTGTTTGTTTCCAGGTAACGGAAATATATCTTGAAATGGGTTTTTATTATTATTATTATTATTAGCTTAATTAAAGTAAGTATTCGATTAACAAAAGTAAGTATAAAATATACAAAAAGTAGCTAAAATATTATATATATAGCTAATTCTAATCGACTGTTGAGTGTATGTTCAGTTCAGAAAACCAACATTTTGAACATAGAGTTTGCATATTCTGCAAGGGCAGCTTTCGCACCTCCATCGTTTGATTAATTTGGAAAATGTCTCCATCGAGCTTGTATTTCTAGTTTCAATTAGAACAAGATTCCAGATATGACTTGCTCTATAGAAGACAGTTTCCAGACCAAATCTAACAGTTGATGGAGTGTTTTCATAAAAATTTTGGATTTCCAAGTGCCTTTGGTGAATACTTGGTTCACCAGATAGTGCAAGAATTCTAAGCTGATAAAATGTTAGAAAAAGTTGTATCCAAGAGATAGTATGAAAATATATACTAGCCTTTCAACAAACATACCTCAACATATCTTTGACAGCTTCAAGGCTATTGCTAGCGGCATAAATTGTATTGTCATCAGCTTAACTATACATCTGCGTATATCTTAGAAAATAAAAAATGTTGTTAATAAATATATTGAATAGACTTGGTCCTAATATTGACCCTTGAACTCCTATGAATACTGTAAGAAGGCCGCTAAAGAGAAGTTTGCTTTAGTGCATTGTTTTCGATCCTTCAAATATGACATGAAAAAGAAGCAAAGAGCTCTTATCCATATCCATCCATACCGTATGCTTCAAGTTTAGCTATCAGTAGATCGTAATTTATGGTGTCAAACGCTTTTGGAACAACCATCAACATTGCACCTGTAATTCTGCCTTTATAAACCTGTTTTCTCAAGTTTTCAATTAGTCTTGTCAGATCGTGCAAAGTATTAAAGTTTTTCCTAAAACCTCCTAGATTTTGTGAAAAATTGTCCTCAAAAATGTTATTAAGTAAGATATAAGCCTTTCAAAAAATTTCGCTATGGTAATAAGCTGATTAGTCGATAGTTTTCTTTTTCATTTCTATTCTTCCTTTGCTTAAAAACCGGAATTACTTCTGCGTACTTTAACTCATCGGGAAACGTGTGTTGATCAATTATCTGCTCGTTGAAGATTTTTGTCAGCAAGATAGAGAATTCGTTATCGAAGCTTTTGAGCAGCGTATCGGAACGTCAGTTGTAGGTATAGATTTATTTGAGATTGCTAATTTCCACCTGTAGGGTGTTTTCTTTGAAGTTTCGCGATTTTATTTTGGTTATACTAGAGTGATCCTTGTATTTATTTATGATTTCATCGATGTTCATAGAGTCATTTTTCGCAGTTTCTAGGTTTAATGAACCGGTGATATTAGCAAAGTAGTGCTTGAATGTATCTGCAATCGTTTTACTATCCGTCAGATATCTCTCATTTTCACAGAAAACTATCGTACTTATTTCGAAGAGAGGAGCGGTTCTCCTTCTTCAGGTCACCAAATATGGGTCACACTCACCAAAATAAATTCAGAAAACATTATGAGTTTCTGATTTGTTTTAAGAAAACACTACGCTCAAATTAATTATTAATAAATGGCGTAGTTTTGTTGATGTGTTTTTTATTTGTAAAATGCGATTTTCAAAAAGGTTCTTTACAACAAATTCGCTCATAAATGGATGGTAAAACTGAATTCACTAATTTTGTTCTTTTTGAGCCTCTTTAAATAGTTTTACCCTCAAGTAACTTCATACCTAGTTAGTATGAGTTAAATCATTTAATTAATTGAAGACATAATCATAATAATCTCTTACATTTTCAAAACATATTGAGGGCTTGGGGAATTGTTCAATTATCAAATATTATTTCAGAACCTTTTCCAATTTTCATTATTCATAGCATTTTTCGCGTTAACAAAAAATAAAGAAACAGATAGAATTGGTCTTTTACGTTTAAGTGGTAACAACTTTTAAAGTTTTGTTTTACTGAATTTAGACAAGCCAGTGAAAATTTAACAGCAATCCAGTTAAATGAATTGGAAAGAATTTTCAAGTCAATTATTGATGGTGAAGAAATAGGAGAAAGTCGTACTGGTAGCAGTAGTTCACGCCCCTCATTACCTTTATCTTATGCTGAAAGGTAATACTCTTTTTTGTCTGTATATTTTGTAATTGTTTCTTTCGTTTGAACATTCCTTGAATTAATTAATTTTAGAAATTCTTTGCTGCTTGATTTTACACGGCTTTGCATTTCAATCAATCAAATAGAGATTGCTGGTAAATGCATCACAAAGTTAATGGCACTTTCAAACGTGGTAAATAATGGATATTATATATGTTTATGTATCTTTTCATACTTTCTTTTTTTCAACCCCTTTCTAGCCTAGTTGATCAAGTTATTTTTGAATATGGAGTGTAAAGATGTTAATGTTTTGATTTAATTTTTAGGATGAAAAATTTTCATGTGAAATCGGTTTTATGAGATGTCAGTTTATGGTTGACAGTTTGAAGGATAAGAAGGAAAATTATACCAAGATTTCTATTGAGGTAAGTTTATCATTGTACAGAAGTCATCAAGATTTCTATTAAATATTTCAAACATTGAATTTGATTTTTTCTACGAAGACACGAATCAGGGCTGTAGAGAATTTATCAGAACATTTGATGACAGCATATCGAATGAATTCAAGAGAATTAGTGCAGGTATGTTTGTCCATGTTTCATCGCAACTTACTTTTGGACTGTTCGTTCTACATGACTATTGACATTGTATGTTTGATCATGTAGGTTGGATGTGTTACTTTGTGGAATTTGTGTCTGCCATTGTTGCAAAATAATTTAAGATGCAAGATCCATAAACCTTTACTACTTGCTGTCGAACTGCTTGAAGAAATTGACAGGTCAGTAAGCTATCTCAAACATTCCTTCAAAAATTTGTTACATAAACCTAAACGGATTGTTTTAGTGAAGCCTGAAGTAGGTGAAACTTGAATGAAGATGTCAACGAAAAGAACAGTCAAGAAGAATGTGTTGTGTCAAACCTAAATTGTTTTACATTGTTTTAAAAAATGAACTAAATTTTACCACCGCAATCCAAAAACTCAGACTCAGGGACTACTTGCAGTCTATTGGAGTAAGTTCGCATACTCTCTATTTTTCTTTACAGTCTTCTAGTCTTGTTACGTTGTCAAATACACACAGAAGTCGCGAAGTGTGAAGAACAAGTCAACCAACTACAATCTGCAATAACTCATTTGTTGAAGGTAGACTTTCTCTTTTTTCCATGCAGCTATATGGTCAGTGTGTCCCGGTTTCTTATTTATTTTCATAATTGCAGGGAACAATGAAAGTACCATTCACCTTATTATCTTAAGTGCGCCATTCTACCGAACAAATTTCTACGATTTCACTGTTAATGCTTATTCTAGGCGTCCGAATTGGATGATAGTGGATCATACAAGACACGGCTCAGCAATTTTATGAAACGAATCAAGTTAAAAGCATTGTTGTATCAGGTTCCAGAAAGACCAGAGGATCATGCAGCTATGATTATTGAGCAGGTTTTCTGAACTGTTTCTGCATTGTTTCTTATTTGTATCATCAATAAAATATCGGAATTGTAATCCAACATCTGTTTTAGGCTGATAGTGGAAGTAATGATTGCAACCCATCGAAGATGCAAGGCTATTTAGCAAAAGCTGGATCACTTCTAGCACCTGACAGCTTCATGTTGGCAATTGAAGGTGAAGCAGAATTTTCAGCAAACAATACGTCTCAGTGTACTGTTGAGATGTTGGCAAAGAGAGTGAAAGCCTATAAAAATGGCATGGCAAAGATTGTTGGTCATTTGAAACGATTAGAAGGGAGAGATAAAAGTGAGAGGTAGGAGGGAAATCTCTTTGTCACAAATTTCTTTTAATTTCATTTTTAAGAATGAATGTTGTATAGCACGTTTGTCTCATTCAGTGTGCAAAATAAGTAGGGCTTCGCAATGTAAAAATTACGTAAAATGATTCAATTTCCAAATCTGTTTTTTATTAAAAAAAAATTTTGATTTGAAAGAGGTGAATACATTAAAAGCATTTTACTTTACATTCGCAAACATTCACCTTTCCATATGTAGACGTTGCTAAATTTGTATCAACTTTTCTGCTTTTCCGTTTTACCACATTCAGGATAAGGCTGTGGTCAGACTTGGTGAAAGTGGCTCGTAAACAGAACGTGTGGGATGTGACCAGAGTTGCAGCTAGGTTTTGTTTACTTTATGAAGAAGTGAGATCATCTACTTTGTTATCTGCTCCGGATCCTGTCCCTTCAAAGGCCAACACATATGATGGTAAAACGGGAAATGCTATAACGGTTCCTATAATGACAAACGGAAATGCTGATGCGGGAGTCATTTCCAAAGAAGAACTGAAAGGCATGCTACCTTTCTCTGATAATGATGATGCCACTCGTATTTTCGCTGAAATTAACTTTATTTATGGTGAGGTATGGTTGTTCGTAAATGTTTTAGGGTGCTGATTAAAAAAATATGTATACGCTAAGTTATTCTTCAAGCTCTCATGAAACGCGGGTTTGTAGAAAGTGTACGTACAATTTTTGTTTTTATAGAGTTTAGTACAGCTTCTTCATAAAGAAGGTATCAAATTACTTGATAAAGCTATTGCTCCCAAGGATACCAAGTTACGCCCAAAGAAATATCAAGATAATCCAGTCAAAATCAACGAGATGGACGAATGGAAATCTTACAGTGAATGGATCGATCAAATTTCACAAGAATCAATCGAAAGATTCTATTCTGCTGGTAACCATGGTAACAGTCTCGGTGACGCCATTATTGTATGCAATGCTGCAATATATACATGGAATTACACTAAACATTTATTGGAGCGAGGTGATTTTCCTCATCTTACGCAATTTTACCAACCATTGTTCAACTCAATACGGCGTACAGGACATGGTACTGAAACCATTTTTTTATGTGATTTGACGAATGCACTTGCTGAAGGATACATGAAGCCACATATACCAAACACATATTTTAATCCGCCCCCAAAAGTAATGACACCCATCAATTTGACGCCCGTACCGAACCAAGGGCGGAGGAAATCTGGCAAACCATCACAACAAAATGTTGTTCCAAAGAATAGAGCAGGTCAGATTTTTTTCATTGGAATGTTTAAAGAATAGTTAAAGGTACATACATTGGACTCCTTTGTTGGGTATTTAAAGTTATTCACAGATGTTTATATGCGTACTAAACCTCTTATGTAACCGATATGAACGCGACAACTAGTTTGGAAATTGAATTTATTACATCAAAAATTTTAGGTGCATCCTCTGCGTTGAATAGTGATTCTTTGGCTGATTTACAGCAAGCTGCAGAGATTCTAGAATACACTTTAGGTGTAACCTCCGGTGCGGATGCAAAGAATATGGTACCCATAGCTGTGAGACATAAACTTATCAAAGCTCAAGTCATGTGCAAAAGTCTTCTAAACCAATCTTTACCAAAGAATTTGGGACATGAGAACGAGAGCTTAGAATCGCAAGGACCTATGTGCAAAGCATTGTTTTCTTTAGAAGCTTTAACATTGAAACAGGGTCGAATGGCTGAATTTTCAAACTGCCCATCCATCAAAGATGTAAGAAATTGTTTTTCTTGGTAAATTTGTTGGTAACGGTGGATGTCACTGCATAGCTTTTTACTGATTTTATTTTATTTTTGTGGACATAAACCGTTGAACTGATCTTGATTTTGAATTCATAAACTTTGAATAGAAAATAAGTATCTAGAGATATTTACAATTACAATGCAGTAGCTTATGCCACTTCAGTATTTTTTATTTTTCTGATCTTCTGCTTTGTTTTATGTAACTTTCTACCGGTGAGATCCAATATCATTATTACTTTCTGATAATCATTTTACAGGTAATACAACGAACAGAAAATGCAAAATGGACAGATGACCTTCTTCAGCTTCAAGTATGGTCCAGGCTGGCTTCACTAGCCTTTGAGAATTCAGATTACACAACTTCAATAAGTTGTTGCGATTCTGCTCTCAAACTGGAACAAAAGTCAAAGTCAGTGAAATATCACAAACAAAATGAGAAGTACATTTTTATCTTTTATTCATTTATTAGCTTCTAGTACCTCGCAGCGTCGTGGCAAGAAGCATCAATTTTGAAATGCAGCTCAAGAACCAAAATGTTTTTAGAAGTTAGGAACCTTCATTTTTTGAAGGATCATAAGAAACGGTCTATTTCTAAACCCACATTACCTTAACTTTAATTAAAATTATTTTAGAATTAAAAATATACAATTGCTATAAAGAACTCCTTTTTTTTAATTTCTGGTTATTCTTTATATCATTAAACTATATGTCCTAATAAAAAGTTAAACTCTTACGAAATGAAAAAAGATAAATTATGATATCCAAAGAACTTTAGCAAATATTTCTTTTAACTTTGCAAGGGCAGAAAACGCAGACAAATTATTATAATGACTCTTTTATTATAGAACAAAGCACAAATTTACGGTTGAACAAGAATTATTGCATTATGTTAGCGTGATCAAAGGTCAATGTTTGATTGCTACAATGAACGGAAGAAATGAAATCAAACGAACTGGTCTGAATTGTTTTGTCGAAGCTTGTCGGTAAGTTCTATTGGTTCTTGTCAAATGACTAATTTTGTTATGAATTTGTCTTCGCGCTATATTGATTACTAATACGTGGTATAGTATTAGCTATAGTCACCGTTCGTTGCTTCAGTGATTTTACAACTGCAATTATGGCTATTGAATTCATTAATTAGAAATTTTTTTAACTGGATATTAACGGGAGTAAGTTAATGTTAATGTGATGTATGTTTTGAACCTCCTAAAAAATGTTGACAACAATTTCAATTTCACACAAAAGGTGAAAACCGTTAAAGGGATTCTAAGATGAAAAATTATTTTTTGATATGTTGTAGAGCTCAAAAAGTTGTTTATCTTTTTACAGAATTGAAAAATCTTCTTTCGTTCACGAGATAAATGACTATATATTTAGTGTTTTTAAACAGACTGGTTAACTTCCTTATATGGAAAGTAAAAGTGGTTAACTTCCTACAGGTCCGTATACGGAGGATCAATATCTTGTGGACAATAAAAGATATTTAAAAACTGTAAAAAGTGTTGTGATACAACATATCAAAATATTATGTTTCGTCGCAGAATCCCTTTAACGGTGTGATTCAGTCAACTAGACAATCAATTTACACAAGAGGTTTTCGAATAGACTATACATGGGTTACCTTGGCAAGTTCTGTAAAATATTTTAATGTATCAATTTATACTCTTTAGGTACGCAAGTGAATGTGATAGTTACGATTTAGTGTTGACAGCTGTTCGTTATTATTGGAACAATATTTGTGACGCTATTTCGACACCTATCGAACGCCAATTGTTGAAAGAACCAATAAGAACACTTCTTACGTATATCACTAAAGTGTCAAAAGATATTTTTGACGAGGTTGGTTTTAAATCTTATTTTTCTCATTTAATAGACTTTGGGCAATTATGTAACAGGGTTTATTGCATTGTGGATCCATGCGTGGCCGAGTTGTTCAGGGTTGCAACTGTTAATGTCAAGGTTATCGGTTCAAATCGAAGGTATCTGTGGTGAAAATTGCTCAAAAAAATAAAGCTAATTGAGTTGGTTCCCATGATATATTGCATTTATTTTTCATTGAAGCCAACTGAAGAACGACCTACGACTGAAAAACAAAGAAGAACTACTACTTCAAAATCTAAGTCAACTTACTGGGAGAGCGCTCAGAGGTCCCGTACAGGTAGTAATAAATCAACCAATCAGAAAAGTGCTGAACAGTCACGTGGTGTTGATACTAAAAAGGCATTGGACGAAGACTTGCATTTGAGAGCTGCTTTATATGGTGTTCTGTTTCACACATATGCAGATAAGGTATGATGACGTCATTTTGAATTTTTTCTATATTTTGTTTATTATTTTACTTTATGATAATATGATTTCAATATTTGTAGGGAGAGTATGAGTCAGGTCTTGTAGCAATGGATGAAGCGATAAATGTCATGCCCCGAACCCACCATCGCTTAGTTTTATTCAAGCATCGTGTTATCACAAACGCAAAACTAGGCAAACCGATTCAATTCGATATGCAGAAATTTCGTGATGAAAATGAAAGTATTCTGGCTCAAATGTGGTACCGAGTTGCCAAGCACTCTAAAAAAAAATCCCTGCAGCTATGTTGTTTTGCAAATGCAATTGAATCCTTGACTGAAGAAGAAAACATCTATCAGAAAATTGATTATCTTGCAGAGTTTGGAGAATGGCTTTTAGTAAATGAGTATCCAATTTCAAAAGCCAAAGATCAAGTCAAATTTGCTGTTTATTTAGCTTTGAATAGTATGTCGGGAAACAACATGCCAAAAGACGGGGGTCAGTACATGACTGGAGAAGAAGAAATTAAGATTCTTGATCAAGTGACTAATTTGAAGCAAATGAACGTGTTAATTCATTTGTACGTGATTCTGGGTGAGATGGAACAATCAAAAGATGGAAAATATCGGGAGTACATCCTGGCTGCTGCAACACTGGTTCAAAGAATTTGGAAGGTTTGACTCCCAATGTTTCATTTTCTGAATCGTCGCAGTTTCTCAGTGTCAAAAAAACTGCATCATTATTTTTTGGAGATAATTAGCTGCCTAATTGTTTTTTCAGATATCAATGGCTAATGCTGAAAAATGTATCACATCTGGTGTACACCCTGGTGACACGACACCCAGCAAATCCCATCCAGTGAAAAAAACACAATCTAAAGGAAGACCATCGTCCAAGAATTCTGCCAGTCTGCCATCAAACATTGAAGATTGGGTCTTGTTTAAGGTTCCTGAGAAAATTAAAGAATACTTTAGTTCGGACATAGCTGGAACTTTTATCAGTAATATTTCGATAGAGAAACCGATGCTTAGTATGTATTATTACAAAAAACTTTGTGACAATCTCTACGAAGTTGGTTTCCATCATCTAGCCGCACCTATATTAGCCTTGATGTCATATCTTGCTAATGATATTTTGAGAGTAACTAGCCTCAGTACCCTTGTAAATTTGGATTTGGCAGATCTTTGTGACAAGTTGAATTTAGTTGATGCATTCAATCATTATCAAAACACATTGGCTAATTTGAAACTCTCTATAGAGGAACAGACCGAGTAAGATTTTTTTCAAAACAATTATTTGCAAAAGTTTGTCCAGATGGAAATTGTTAAATGACTTTGAATAAATTATACTTTTTATTTCATTGCTTTGTGTGTCCATGCCCTACAAGATGATAGATGTTTAGAATATAGAAAATAACTTCAAAGACATCCAATAACTAACCATTTTCTTAAAATCTCACAAACTCTATCTCGAAAGTTTATGCCAAAATTATGCGATATTTTAGTTCGAGAAGGTCTCTACAAGTACATTGGTCAATCGATAAAAACGAAACATGAAAAAACAACTTTCCTATGTTTAATGTCATAAACTGTTTTAATAATTTCCTCTTACCTGCTTCCAGATCACGCGAAGAAGTTGAAGCATGGGAAGAGAAACAACGCCAAGTATCGTTAGAAGAGAACCGTCAAGGCAATATTCTCAAACCTTTGCACAGTTGGGATTCTGTCCAACAAAATAAACCTATTATAGAAGGTTTTACCAAACGTAAAATTTGGGTTCAAATTGCTGAATCATTAATTGAACTCTACAAATTCGAGGTTGCGCGGACATTTTTGGAAGAAGCGAACATATCAGCTATAGCCTTTGATGATGTTGACACGAAAGATCAAATTGCTTACAATACCGCATTAATTTCATTTCATTTAAGAGACTGGGGAAAAGTGATTGCAACTCTTAGCAACGTCAAATGGGGAAAAGATTCTCAATTGTTCTGGCTGAAAAAGACTCTGTTGCTTGTAGATGCACTTCACAATTTTTCAAAACAAAATAATTCTTTTCAAAGCCATTTTGACGATACAGGGTTCGAGAAAGCCAAAAAAGTACTTCAGAATGCAATCAAAACAATCGAGGAAGCTTGTGAGAAACGAAAAAACGGAGCTTATCTTGGTCCATACATAAAAGCTAAGCTTTTATCTCGCTTAGGATTAATTGTTTATACAGAAAGCATGGAAAGACGCCACCGATCACTGAAAGTTCACAAAAAACTTTTAACCGACGCTTGTAGGTACCTACAAGAAAGTTTTGATCTGTTCAATGAGTTAGGTTACAAGAAAGATAGTATTGAAATGGGTTTTCTTCATGTAGACATTCAAAGACAACTTGCACTGTTACATAATGACCTAGATGCAAAGAAATCTTCCCTCATGCAAACACTGAAGATGGCGCAGACAAGTGTGCATCATGTTTCAAGTGTGGCGGCTGAAATTACCGCCCTGACCACCCACCATGAAATGGGAAATATTTTCTTACCAATACAGAATGAAATCATAATAGCCAGAAAGTATTGCATTGAGATTTTGTGTGAAATTTTAACAATTGCAAGCGAAGAGAAGAAAAATCATCGTTTGAAAGAAGAAGCAAAGGCACCTATGGAAAGGGTATGACAATTATCTTGCTCATGATTTGTTTTGAAGTTTTTCAATTTGTGAAACGGTCTTTAAATAAACATGTCATGATGACTGAGTACTTTAAAACCATTTGGAGAAAATAGTCAATACATAGAGGGTTAAAGTGTATATGAGTTTTCAACTATAATTCAGTATCGATAGTTTTCAGTTATTTTTTTACTTTCCTCCAGTTAATTGATGAATATGTCGATATTGGTTCGAACCTCACTCCTCTTCAACAACAATGGCAAGATACTATTTCCACGGCATCCGAAGAATTGATGATGATGGTCGCATCTACAAAATCACTTAGTGCAAGTGTACCACAATTGAGTGCAGATGCCTCACTTAATATTGGTAAAGCGATGAAGTTGCTGTCATACTTCAATTGTGCTGGTAGATATGATTCTTGGAATTCGAAACATCACATAATAACAAAAGTATGTTTTATCGTCATTTCTTAATGTACGTGTTTCAAGGAACTCTTGGTTTACATTTTGGTAGAGGTTCTGAACTTCACCACTAACCATTAATGCTAAGTACTATTCGTTATTTTGGATGTAGTTTATTTGATGACCAAGGACCGCCCTCTGATGCATGGGTCACGGCGACCCTAGGTATCTGCCCGGGGTCTATCAATCTGAGAACCCGGGGTCTATCAATCTGAGAAGCCGGGGTCTATCAATCTGAGAATTCATGGTCTCAAATAAATTTATATGAGGAATATGAGAAAGCGAGCTACGTTTCCTACACATGGCTTAAATTTCAGGAAAATTGAATGAAGTGAAAAACCTTTATCAGATTTTATATAAAAAATATGTTTGTTTTGAATAAATTTCACACGCAATTTATGTACTTGTTCTACAAGTAGCTTTCCTTTTCTATCAGCTCGTTATAAAAGTAAT
>JAUBWS010087520.1:0-42880 GCA_032270445.1 Darlingtonia californica | reverse complement strand
CTTACTGGGTTTTGGACGTTAGCCTATAGACCAGGAGTAGGGCAAAATGCCCGGAGCGGTATATTTGATAGACTAGTGGAAATGGAGATAACCGAGTCTTAAATGTGCAAAGGTAAATCAATTGAACTTCAATTCTTTCAAGGATCTCAATCACGAGACGTGTCATATAGCAATGCATTTGCTTGCTTGTCACATTCTAAACATTTTTGCAAGTCAGCAATATTTCCTTGAAATGAGGTTAAATTGGGATTTCGTGAACTATGGATACACAACGGAATTACTACTATTTTCTTTTTAAAAGGTCTTTTCTTAGATAATTATAAGGAACAATTTGACCGTGTATCTACGAAACAGCATATACAAGTATTAAATCATAAATAAAACAATACGGACCAGCAATCTGTTATTGTTCCTTCAACAACAATAAAGAAATATGGCACCACTGATCTTTAATGCGCGATTTCTATATACATACATCTAAGCATCAGTTTTTATAGGGTAGTTGAATAAATGTATTTTTTCCCAGCAGCGAGCGAAGGGCTATGTTGCTTCGCGTAAGTGAGACGTTTCTCTTAGAAATTATTTTTCTTTTATGGTCTATTGTTCCGGGTATTAAAGTTACCGGATGTGTTGAATATAGCCTCGTTTGTTCAATCCACGAACTGGGTTAAAAATCCTAAGACCGCGCATGGGTTTTCAGGCTAGCTACTCACAACAACTAAGTAACAAGTAAACAAACACATCAAGGTGAACACAAGCGACACAGTCATTTCCATGTAGTTTTATTGGAAAGTCGATGTATACACAAGATCTTCAAAACAATCAAGAAGAAAAGTCTTTGCTTTTTATTTAGCAGAAGTGGCTTCAATCATATATTGAATAGCCAATAAGTATGAAGACTAACATAATTATGCTATTCGTATGACAAGCTGTGGCTATGTCGCTTTGAGCTGAGCCAACTAAACTTCGCATATGTTAGTTGTTAATTACAAAAAAAAAAGAAATTTATGCGAAGGTAGAAAGTTGATGAAAAAGGTTTATTGAATATTGTAGATCTAGCTACTTATGAAACAATTTATGAAACTAAGAAGATAGATGGATGATGCATGCCTTTTGAATGTTATGCTATTCACGAAAGAAATAGTTTTGCATATGCACATCACAGAGAAACATCAATGTTGTGTATTTCAATTCAATGTTTTTTAAACATTTAAATTTAGCGACTTCAGTTCGATATGCTAGATATTGTTACCTGATAAGGCTAAATTTGGCCTATTTTGGTGTTTTCAGCATTGAATTGTTATATGGTATTTGGATGCTATTTGACATTAAGAGAAAAGGTGTACTTAAAATTTTTGCTTCCTGTGTACTGTTGGATGCCTGGGCTAACCTGATAATCAGTTGCTTTATTCCTAACCGACACGCTAAGGCTCTAAAATTTACAGGAAAAATAACGTCTGAGGAAAATAGCTGTGTTGCTCTCATGATTTATCTCAAAATGCGAAAACATCGGCCGGTTAGCTCAGTTGCTGGCCTCGTAAACCACACGTGGTTGCTCTTACTCTTAGTATCAACTTTCGCGTTGGTGCAAATATCTAAAGCAACGGTTGTTACTCCTAGGGTAATAGCAGTTGCTATCGGATAGAACACACATCATAAATTATTCATGCAATTGCGAGAGATTGCGTAGAAATATGGGGTATACGGTTGACAGTGTAGGCCCACATCAGCCTAACGATGCCATTGGAGCTAGCTTGGGCTGGCTTGGGTAAAATAAATTAACAATAATAATGATAACTAGATTTTTGATAACATAGTTTCACATGAACTTCAAAACAAAAACAAACGGCAACTGTTAAATACTAGATGCAGTATTTTTAAACACAGTCTGGCAAGAAAAAAAGTCGCTATGTTCCTCAGATATTTTTCTTTGTCCATGCCTTTAGAGCGTTTAGCAGGCCAGACAGAAGATAACCACAGTACCGCTGAATATCAGGTTACCCATAAACTTGGTAGAAAAATATATTCTTTTTAATGGGACACAGATAGCAAAATGTGACTTTATTTGTTACGATGGCAACTGCATGACACAACTGCTGTTAACACTAGAAGTAGCAACCGTGGTTTTCGCACATGTCAATGCTCAGAGTAACAGCAGCTAGGATGTTGGGTGTGCACTTCAACATGAACTACATTAATGTCAGAAATTTTCGCAGATTTAGCCGATTTAGAAATTTCGCAGGAATGAATTTTCGCAGATGAAACTAGTTTTAAAGCATAGGATATTTTTCAAGTAAAAACATAAAAGATTTCCGCGAAGAACGCAAAAATTTCTTCCATTAAAGTTAAAATTTCTGACATTTAAGTTACAAGGGGGCTAGTTCCACTCGTCTGATAGTAGTTATTGCTTTTGTATTTACTGTATTGCTTTGTTTTTGACACATTTTGTTTCATTTTACATATAAAAACAATCTTTCGATATCAAAACAGTACACTAAATTACTTATTTTTTTGAGAAAACAATAAAATGGCTTTAGTTTGCTTCTCTTTATACAAAGCTTCAGCCTGAAGCAGGGCACTTTTAGCTATAGCTACATGCTAGTCATAAATTGATGCTGTTTAACTCAAGAAATTGTATGTACTGCCAGTCAGAGGTCTTCCCTCTTTTTCCTGACAATATTTAAGCAACTCAATTTGTCATTTTGACACCATCCAAAACTATTCAAAATCCAAAGTTTCCTCAGGTTCCAAAGTAAGGCTTTTTTATCGAAAGAAATAAAATGATGAGTTGCTTAAATTTGATAGTTAGTGTTACTGTTAGTTACTTGGTTTTAAAAATTACAGCGTACGACGTAAGTAACTAAGGTGTTGTGTAGATTTCACTTTTCAGCTATAAATTCTCCTGCTTCCAATTATTTGAGAACTGTTTACGCCAAATCTGTACAACACCATCCATACGCACGTCAAACGTTTTATTAATGTCCATTATTGGACAAAAAATATAACTAAATAAAAATCTAAAAGTTTGAACATTACAAAACAGACTGTGGAAGTCTAATGAAAAATCAAGTCTTTTTCAAAACACTAGGTGTTCATTTCAGAGCGCGTCAGATGATGTGGAGAGCTCCGGTAGGAATTAACCAACACGAATAGTTCATTCATAACAGAAGACGGTATTCGTTTCGTGTTGTTTCTTATTCTGCATTTGGATTCAGTTACATATACTCATAATCTTTCCCATCCAATCAAGAACCAGCATATACATATCACCTCTAAACTTCTTTGGCAAAATATATAAAACAATAACACATCCATGATGTTTTGGGCTATTTAACGCTTTTGTCAACTTCATTTCTTCTTTTTGCTCGATTCTACAAAATCAAATTTAATGTCTTACTATTGTCTATTAGGAACTGCATCACAAAATGACACTCGTACATGAAAAATTGTATTATTCTTAGTCAGGGACAATAGACATCACCCAAACCCACCCTATTTTACTGAGAATTAGAATCTACAAAACCCTTTGATAAACGATCACCATTTTCCTAACCTTGATCGTTTGGGCCTAGTCAATGCCCTTTGGTTCCCTTCCTTTTCATTCTCTCTTCAGGTTTTTGCAATGCAGCAGTGTTTTGAGCTGAGGTAGTACCTGAGTACATGGCGTTGGCTGCAGCTTTCTGTTTCAGCATACTCCAATCAAATACATAATCGTATTGATGATTTAGTGTCCGGAATAAGATACGGAAAAGTTGACGTAAATACATATAGTCTGGCATCTCTTCGAAGCGTAGTCCACGACAATAGTTCAGGTACATTGCGAATTCTGCAGGGAAGCCCTGAAATTAAGAAAGATATTATATTGACTAACTATCATCATAGCTTGTATTTAGCACATTCAAACTAGCTACACGCTTTTTATTTTATAAGAATATCTTCTATAAGAATATCAGGCTGAGATTTCCTTGTTGAAGACAATAGGTCCATTGTTTAGAACAATAGAAAAATAAGAATATTCCTCAGCCTAATCAAAATTTTGATATTCTTATAAAAAAAAAAGCGTGTAGTTGTGAGTCATTTTTGTAAATCCTAAAAACGTGTCCTTACTTCAGTTTGCATATCTTATGGCCAAATGAAAATATTTTTGCAGTCAAAATAGACAAAAAAAAACTATAATCAAAAAATTGAAAACTAAAAAAAAAATTATAATGGACTTTTATCCAACATTTTTCAACAAGTTAAATTCGATGAATAAATTACGTTACGCTGACTCTGTACACGTTAGAAATGTAAATAAATTAAATAAGTATTCATTCAACAATCCAACGAATTCAATAAGAATGAGAAATGACAAGCATATTTCTTATGAGCTTGCAAAATAAAAAAAACAAAATGATGCCTGTTACTTCCTTAGTTGGTTTCTTCTGCAATTCATCAGGTTGTCGTTGTGGTCGGACAAACTTATTTTTGGTACTTCAGCAAATTTACTGCTACCGAAACAAAATTTCATAAATCTAAAATCTAAGACTGGTTCCCACCTGAAAGTAACCTACCTTACACAGCGCTTCAATTGGCGTCGACATTTTCTTTTCACTGATTTTCTCGTATTTTTGTTTTTTAGTAGCAGCCTAAAGAGGAAGATGATTTGCATGAAAAATGAGCTACCTACGATCCTGTTTTTTCATAACATACAGGAAGGAAAGTTACAAGAATATTGAGTAGAAAACCCACTCATGAGTTCAACAAAACATTTTCGTGATTTAAACTATTTATCCATGAATAATACAAGAGAACTGTTCAACTTGATATTTCTATCCGCTTTTTCTCCTTGAAAACGTTCATTTTATATATACAAGTTTTGATACTTACTCTTAAGCCTTGCCACGGGAGACTTGACCTGTTGAAATACATAAGAACATAACCAAGTGATTCCATATCATCTCGTCTCGCTTGTTCGATGCCCAAATGAGCGTTAATACTAGCATAACGCGCCGTTCCTGTCAAATTTTTGTCTTCTCTGTATGCAATATGTTGTTTCGTATGATTTTCTCTGTACTTTTTTGCCAGACCAAAATCTATTAGATATACCTAAGAAGGAAGACAATTATTAATATGTAGCATTTTTGAACGATAGACAGTTAGATAGACGTAATTTACATTTGATTGATGACGTGAATTACATTTTAACAGATGTCATCACTCTTGTCAGATAGTGGTCAAATCATCATTGACAAAATGTCATTTTTTTGTTTACAGTGTAGATATCGTATAGAAAATGAAAGTAATTTATACGTAAAAATGGTTACGTAATTTTCTGAAAATTTAAGTTAAAAGAATCTTATTTTGAGAAAAAGAAAATTTCGATCTCAAACCATACCATAATGGCCTTGTCTAATTTTATATCCTCAATTTAAATCGATAGTTTCACACATGACAAGTATTCCTGTTTGGTATGAACAAAAAAATTATGCTTACTTTGTTACAATGTCTTCCAATTCCCATGAGGAAATTATCCGGTTTTATATCTCGATGAATAAAGTTTTTGTTTTGTACATATTCAATTCTACCAATCATCTAGGGAAAAAAGAAATTCAATTCAACAAAGAATTACAGAAATAAGACAAAATTAACAACTAACATTTATGCATAAGATTTTCAAAAGTTGTCAATCTTATTGTTACATAAATGACCAACAAACCTGATCTGCTAACATTAGCACTGTTTTCATGGTAAATCGACGAGAACAAAAGTTGAAAAGATCTTCTAAGCTAGGGCCCAGTAAATCAAGTACTAAGACATTGTAATCTTTTTCTTGACCAAACCACCTACACGAAAATAAAAAGAGAAAAGAATTTATAAGAAATACATTTTTATGGTAATTTTACATATTGAAGCTAGAAAAATAAACGTATGTACCTAACATGGGGAATACCAACACCTCCTTGGAGCAACCGATAGACTTTTGACTCGTATAATAATTGTGGATGTCTGGCTCGTGTCGCTTCTAATTTCACAGCAACTTCCTGAAGATAGTAGAATTATAATCCTTCATGTTCCTCATATTTAATTAAAAGGTTATTACATGGTTAGGACAGACTAACAGAAAAAATATTTTACCTCGCCATTTGTCAGATTCAATGCTAAATAAATGTCGCCAAATGAACCACTGCCAATTTTACGAATAAGCTTATATCTACCACCAACAACAAACTCACTCTTTGGGCATGATGCCATATCTCTTTAGATGGACTACCTATTTTTTTATATATTTTGTTTATGCCTAAAAACAACGTTTGTAATTTCAAAGAACGATAACGATAACACATCTTTAAATAGTTTTAAACTTAATTCAAACATGGATTCAAGGTTACTCATTTTTCTGATTAAAAAGAAGAGCTTTAATAAAAGCATTGCGTCAGACGGTAAAAATAATGAACAATCGACTTGAATAATCCACCACCACAAAAAATAATTGCTTAAACGAAATGTTTTAATGACATATGAAAGCATTTTACATAGATAGACAGATCAGTGTCATGTAAACCAAATGTTATGTATACAGAAGGGCCGGGATAATGTATTTTCAACGCTTTTTCAGCGCTGAATCTTTAAAAAACTATATGTTCCTTGAAGAATATCAATGCAGTTAAACACAAATCAAATTTGTTCGATTGATGGATGGTTCACTGTGTTTAGTCGGTGCAAATTCTAAAGTGTTTTAACAAAGCAAATATTAAATCACAAACGAATGAACAAAGATTCAATGCGCAAATAGCAATCTCAGTATTAGAAAAACAATGAGCGTATAAGAATATTCCCTAACCAGTTCTTTGTCTGTAAAATTATAGATCGATACCAAAAATTCCAACTTCGAATAGTATGAAAAATAACATCAATACAAGAACTTATAAGACAAGACCCTACATAGGTATTGGTAATTTCATACAAGGCTCTGACATAACTTTAACCCTTTAATGCATACTGTATAACAACTAATAGAACTTCACATTTTCTACCGTTAATTCTGAACGGTAAAACCGTTGCATGAAAGGGTTAAGATGTATGTATACAAAATTGTGCAGACTGAATTGTACATTTTTTGTTTTGAAAACGATATAATGGCATCTAAACTAATCAAATATCCAAATTTGAGTGTGATTTGCAGAAAGATTTAAAAGTCTTTCATAATTTATTGGGAAAATAATTCATTGTTCTTAGAAATCAGCCCTAAAATATTGGTCTGCCCCTTAAACGAGGGGAAATTGAAAACACTATGACACCAGTGCTACACTAAATGGTTTCAGACCATACAAATTATATACCAAATTGTAAGAAATTTTGTGTAGATAAAAAGGTAGATCTTAGCAATGGGCCAAGAATGTTGCTAACAATGCCATTGAAACTCCATGTTAAGAGCCCAAACTTTGAGCAATGGGCCAAGAATGTTGCTAACAATGCCATTGAAACTCCATGTTAAGAGCCCAAACTTAGGGGGACTCTATGAAACGAAAATTTAAGTGTTCAAATCCAAAAGCTATTCGTACCAGTAAATCAGTCTCGAAAAGTAGATGGAAAAAATGGTATGGTTTGTTATATTTTGATAATATTAGTAACCAATTTATTGGGATTCGAAGGTCAATAATTCAACAATTTAGTGTTTTTGTTGACGTCAGCATTCTAAAACAAAAAATTTTCATTCATCGATGACCTACTCAGTTGACAAAGTGTGAACCCCTGATCCTTCAGATCCTCCTTTCCAAAATGGAAAGAGGGTATGAGGCTTGAAAGAGTTTTAAATTCCAGAGGGTGGTTACAGAGGGTGGTTCCAGAGGGTGGTTCCAGATAAAGAGAGGGTGAATTTTCTTAGAGGGGGTCGAAACAGGGGTTAAAGTTCTAATTTTAATTTTTTCTTGTTTTTGGAAAATTTAACCCTCCCCCACTTACAATACTTTTTATGGAATCCATTTATTTCAATTAGAATAAGATAGAATTTAGTATGTAAAAATCATCAACAAAAAAAAAGGAAAATAGTATTAGAAATGGTATGGTTTGTATAATTTGGTTGGTTAGATCTTTAGATATCAACATTGAATGTAAAAATCTGCTGACTCAGCATAGATCTTTAGACATCAACATTGAATGTAAAAATCTGCTGACTCAGCATAAACTTTTTTTCTAGTAATCTAACTAAGTTATACCAACTAAAACCATTCAGTCCTCTCATTAAGACCTATGTGATTGTGTACCCGCACAGACGGGTGAAAATGTCTATGCACGTAAACAAATCGCATAAGCAAAATAAAGCAGTTTTCTATATTTTTTATCATGACTTTGGTAAAAATCTCATACTAGGACTGAACGAGTTTTCCGAGGTATACAATTGCATTACGCAATCACGTAGGAAAGCTTTTTCATCAACGCAATTCATCACGTAGCCACTTTTTTCTTTAATGAGAGACCTGACCATTTTCTGAAACTACTTTCCAAATCCTATCAACTGAGATATGTCACGTTGGATGGAATTTGTTATTTTCAAATGCTGACATCAGCAAACATCATATTTTTGACCTTTGAATCCCTATATATTTGTTACGAACAAATCATGGACTATAAAAGGTTATTTGAATTAAAAGAAATTCAAATTTCATAAAAAAACATGCAATCCTCACAGGTGACCTTGCTTAAACAAAAAAACATATTAAAATTTGCTAATTTTAAAAAGGGTTTCAAGCGACCTAAATATGACTGATTGCTCAAAGATTGCTCTATCATAAAGGAGCAGTTAAAAAGTTGTCCTAGCAAAATAATAGTCTTTCAAACTGACTGTAAGGGTCAAATTTTCCATCTTATCTGTATGTTTTGTTTTATTTCACAATTAAACGCTCACAATTAAAAACCTTGGTATATTTTGCAGGATGGATAATGACTTTAATTTCAGCAGAAATAAGCTGTTCAATAACAGCAAATATACTGGACAGTCTGGTTTTTTCCTGAAATGTCCAGCATATTCCAGGCCTGGCTGTGAAGGACGTGCGTAGTTCCACTACCAGGCCAGAGAAAATGACCATAAGAATCAAAATCACCATTTCTTCACAATGGGTCTTGCAACCAAGGGGTGGGGCATGCAGTAGGTATAAGACAAGATGACAGTTAGTACTGTCTTAGTGAAAGGTAGCTAGGTGACATTTTTTGACTTACAGTTAGTACTTTATGGTATAAGTGCTTTATAAACATGGTATGGAGGAAAATCATTTGGATTTTGTAAGTACTTTTGAGTACTAAGTGACATATAATTTCAACTGAGAATAATAATAAATCTTGTTTTTGAAAAAGAAATCTACACAAAATCAGTCATTACACAACTACTTTAAGGCATTTCAGGAAAATAACTTGCTTCCTTTTCTTGGTAAAATTGGCTAATATTTTTAAACCTTTGTTTTCCTTGTATCATTTATCTAATCATTTCTAATTTAATCATCAGCAACAATAAAATAGAGTCACTTTAATGCAATTCACAGTCATAAGCCTAGGGTTAATTAAAGGCATATAAGTGAAAAAAAGAACTTTTTTTTATAATTAATTACTAGTTAATTTTTATGATAATCAAGTGTAAGCAGGCAAAAGTAATTATAATCACCCAAAATTGTACCTTCTAAGGGAGGGTTGCAATCAAGTATTATTTATGCAAAATTTTGGCAAACATCAGATGCATGTCTTCTTACATTTAACTTATTGAATTATTACTAAATAGAAAATACACAAGAATACCCAATTACATGATAAAATTTGACATTGCCGGTCCATTCCGTACTGTGAACATCATTTATGAATGAAACCTCTTTCATATTTGGCTTGTTATATAAGCTTTTAAAGGTGGTATATACCTAACACCATACAAAATCAGATAGTGCTTGGGGTACTAACTGTAGAGGGGGTGGGTGTATCACTTAGTCCCCCGAAATTTCGCAATTATTATCATTGTGTCTTGTACCAACTGCATGCCCCCTGTCACAACTCATGTATTTATCCATTTACCCATGTATAAAGGTGCGACTATCACACACCATGTTTTCTTTTATGCACATTAAAAAATTATTTTATGATGTGCAGTTATAGCACGCCAGGCATTGAATCGAAGCAGTGGTTTTTAATCAAAATGTTTGATTTTCAAAATATTGCAAGTTTTAACGAATTTGTTACCTAGATAAATTGTAAATACATTGCTTGTTTTTTCAATTGATGTTCCCTAGTTCTCAACTGCTTTTGACATTCAATTGGTTAAATGACAAAGATTAGATCAAATTTCACAAATGACACATTATTTACTTTTCATGCTCATCTATTGAAACAATCAGAATTTTCAAATTCTAATCATCAAAATTCCACTTTCAAAGGGACCATTGATAACCTTTCAAAGACTCTAATGGCCCCGTCACAGATTATTGCCACCTTTTTGGCTGGTCAACCAAAGAAATTCTTATTTGGAAAGGTTAAAGGAGCCTACAGAACAATATGGCAAAAATTATACTTAAAGGTAGTCATTTCTTAAAATATGCCTGGACTAGATGGTAAAAAACTACAAGGCAGATTTCTATCCTAGGTAAACAAAATCACCCGAATTGCACCAAGTGGCTGATTTCCTACAACCTATGGTCGTGTGAGGTCATGGTGAGGCGTGGGGTACTTTAAAACAGTATTGAGCCATTCTAGCGTACCACATTAGCTTTAGCATTAGCACGTGGTGTCCGCTGGTAACTCGCTTCTGGTCTCCTTCTGGTTCCTGATATGATGACTGGTACTGCAAGTGGCTGGTTCCTGTATTAAAACTGCATCTGGATAGGTGAGGCTCTGTAGCCTTGGTCTGGCAACTCGCCTAGAAGAAAGTAACTCTGATCTCAAATTCCTGCTGTCTTGTAGGTTAACTTTGGTTGGTGAAAGGCTAGTTTTAGCAATACAATATATTGCTTTTCCACTGCCTTGTGGGTTATCTTTGGCTGGTATAAAGCTAGTGATGGTGTAAGGTTCCAGTACTCTAAAAGTGCTAGTTGGTGGCAGTAAGGGCATTTGACTTGTAAAATTTTGCTTCAATTATGAAAGTCTATGTTGTATTAAAGTTTCAAGCATATATAATGATTACTCAGAAGCCATATTTACCTTAGTAGTGATATTGATAAAGGACAGTGTATGAAATTAAGATTTGCTTCTGTCAATGTTGGCACTATAAGAGGTTGATCTGCTGAAATTGTTGAAATGCTCTCTAGGGGAAAAACTTCTGTATGCGGTGTTCAAGAAACACGTTGGAAAGGAGAATCAGCTAGCAAAATAATGGGCAAAGACTGTCACTACCAGTTTTTCTGGAAAGGAGATGACTCAGGTCATGATGGTGTAGGTGTCTTGATTAAAGAAAAATGGATTGATTCATATTGATGAAAATGTTAATTGAAAAGACCTTGTTAAATATCACCTGCATTTACACCCACATGTACGGCTTAGTAACCATGCCAAAAATACCTTCTACGAACAACTGTTGACATCCATAAACTCCGTAGATGATTCTGAACTCCACTTTGTTGCAGGAGATTTCAATGGTCATGTCAGCAAAGATAGTGTAAACTTTGATGGATATATGGCGGAAAAGGCTATGGTACAAGAAACCCAGAAGGACTTAGGATTTTAGATCTTTGTAGTGCAACTGAAATGGCAGTCATAAATACCTTCTTTAACAAAAATCAAAACAAACTGATAACATATTCTTCAGCTGAAAATAAAACACAGATAGACTACATTTTGGTCTAAAGATCATTCCTAAACTGGGTACAATATGTAAAAGTCATCAATAATGAAGAACGTGTTACACAACAAAATTTTGAGTTGCTGACATTACAATGGTTGGGCGAACCTCCAAATCACGTACTATACTACCAAGAAGAGAGGTTTGGAAACTGAGAGACCCAAATGCTTGAATAGATTATGTAGTGAATCTTTCAACGTGACAGTTGGGGTACATCAAGGATCGGTATTGAGTCCACTGCTATTCATTATTGTAATGGAAGCATTATCAAAAGAATTCAGGGTCAGTTGCCCATGGGAATTACTCTATGCCGACAATCTTGCCATCTAACAAATCCCTTGAAGAACTCAAAATCAGACTAGCGGAAGACCACATTAGAAGTGTAAGGTTTACGTGTAAATGTGGATAAAACAAAAATATTAGTTTTGAGTGTTGAACATAGCATAGTTGCTCTCAACAGCCCAAAATATCCTTGTGGTTTGTGCACCTTTGGTGGCCAACACAACTCTATGCACCTCCTGCAACTTGTGGGTACATAAGAAACGGGCTAGTTTAAGTGCTTTCCCTGAAAACAGTAATTTTGTGAGCCAAAAATTTACTGGTGACATTGAACCCCTGACAATGCAATTGAGCCTGTCAAAATAGGTAACGACTGCTTTGAATTAGTATCCAGTTTCAGATACCTTGGGGATACATTAGGTAAATGTGGTGGCTGTTCTGATGCAGTATCAACACGTATCATGACAGCTTGGAGAGCATTCAAAGAACTATTGCCTATCTTAACTAATAGGGCAATAACAATAAAGCTTAGAGGATATGTCTTCAAAGCATGTGCGAGAAAAGTACTCCTTTATGGCAGTGAAACTTAGCCAGTTCAGAATGATGATGTTCAAAGGCTGGTCACTGCAGACAGAGGTATGATCAGATGGATGTGCGGGGTCTCAAAACAAAATGGGGGAAACATAATTTCTTCAGCAGTTCTCCTTCTTCGCCTTGGCCTCTACTTCGTTAAAGGCAGGTTATGATGGAACCAACTGCGTTATCATGGCCATCTAGTGCGCATAGATGATGAAATGTGGCCGAAAAAATCCAATACTTTCCAAATAGATGGTAGCCAACCAAAAGGTCAACCACAGAAACGACAGAGTTGATGTTGTTAAAACAGATCTGAGATCTCTTAAACTGAGTGATACGTTAAATGACTGGTAGGTAGGTAGGTATGTATGGTCATTGTCCCTCAAGCGTCCTCTGATTTCTTAATATTTTTTGAAAACTGACGTCTGGTATCAGAAGGGTCTAATATTAATGGAGAGAACAGAGATACCCTAAGGCAGCCATTGTAAATAACTTGGAGATGCTGGACAACACTTATACGCGTATGTACATATGTAACGCAAAATGGACTAAAAGCTTGATGTTACCAAATATAAAGATTTCTGGAGATTACAGACATTAAGATTTGATTAAATATAACACTGGTACACGTATGGTTTAGGCGAATTTTTTGATGCAATTTCTTACGCCATATTTTGGGGTTTTCTTTCAGTTTGAAATTTTAGCACACCCATACGCCCTCGTAGGGGGAGTACGGGCATATTTTTCTATTCTAATACAGGGAAAAACCTGTATGTGCCCGTAAAGTTACGGACATCAAGCCTTGTATAACTTGCATTTGCATTGCAAAATTTGAGCAACAAACCCAATAAGTGAGTCAGTAAAAATGTTGGGATGTTTTGAACAATAAAGTATGCATAAAACCTTGACTTAACAAAAATCAACATGGTGAATTTTGTTCAACCAATAGATAAAACTTTCCTTTTCAGTCAGGTTTTATTCTGGGAAAGTTTCACTTTATGGTTATTTTTTACTGGCTTTGTCTACAAGATGAAAGAAAATAATTTCAGTTTTTGATTCCATCTATTTTTACAATTATTTCCCAAAACGGTGACAATCTACGTTTACGGCTACTACTTCAGTTTTGGTAAAGTTCTCCTGACTGTTTGTGATGGCCGTCTAAGGGAGCTGAAAATTTAATACTGAATTGTAAACAGAGCTTTCAGTTAAATTTAAATATCAGCAAGTCTGGAAATGGTGCTCTATATGCCAGATATAAGTGCTTTGAGTCCCTTTTTCCTGTAGGGTGGGTGTTTCTTATAGAGATGGGGTGTTTTAGCGAGAATGGGCATTAATTAAAAAGTTGATCCAGGTTTTAGGAATCTGTTGATCCAGGACATTGCGTAACGCCCGATATTGTCCGGGCATCAGGATTTAATTCATCAAAACGCTCAGAAACGTGCGTAAACGTAATTTTTGAAGAAGTTTGAAAATTATTATTTCCACAGTATTTTTCTTTGTCTGTATCATAAGCTCAGAAAACCATCCCAACATTACATTGAAAAACCATATTTATCCATCACAGCATTGGGCTTTTCCATTTTTTATTCATACAGAGGTATGGATGAACTTTTTCGCAGCTTAAGAAAATCTTTGTTCAAATAAAAAAAAACCTGGAAAGTTAGCCTGTACTCCCTGGAAAAAGTTAAGAATTGCATCAGTGGCTGGATAACTGAAAAACAAAAACCCTTACCAACTGGAAAATATCTAAGAAAGTTTCATACACCCTGGAAAATCATTCAATAAATACCCCCTGGAAAAGTTCATCCATACCCCTGTATGGATAAAAAATAGCCCATTGTGTCCATTAATATGTTAGGCGAGTTTCTTTTCATCCAACAAAATTCCGCATGTGTCAAAAAACTTTGTTGAATGTTTAGCTGTGTGTCTGTCTCCTTTATTTTATGATTATCAAGGACAGCAAGTCTTCACTTTCGTTTTTGTTTTCTTCTAATGATGATGATGTTTCCAGGTCTTGCTTTTAACATTATGCCAGAACCGAGGGGAAAATAATTTCAATATGGCTTCCTCACAGTTTGTCGATAAAACTGTCTGTGAAAAGGATTGGTAGGTAAGTAATTCTGGAAAAAAGAAAGCACTTGGACAAGAGAGGTTTTACAGCATAGCCCCGTACTAACTTCCCGGGCGATTTTTGATTTCTAAAACCGAAAAGTGCTCGGAAATGTCCGGGCGTTTCCGGGTGTTGCGCAGGGTCCAGGGTCCTGGCCTGGGTCCTGTTGATCCGTAGTCGTAGATCTGGTGATCCCCACTTTAGTATAGGCCCACAGAATGTTAGTCATAAATATCCTGGTACAGACAATTCCATTGCTAAAATAAAACATCTTTCTAGGTTAGGTAATAAATGTCATTCCTAATGGTACTAATGATTCAAACAAAAAAACAAAAATTCTCAAAAAGTGTCTTGTGAGTGGACAACTTTTTGGGCTGTTTGACTGTATTGCAGTGCTGTACGTCTAAAAATAACGAAAATGAATACTTATTATGTAGGTTTCGATCACATCAACTAACTGCTGTATGGCAATGGTTACCAATTCTTGTTTTTTTTAATGTTCCTTCAACAATCAACAGAACACAAAAAATGATTTTGAGGCTCGTAACCTTCCTTGTCTTTTTCTTTAGATGCTAGTTACCGAGTTCATATATTTTATTTATCTAGGTGAATGTGACCAAGTATATCCAAAACACAGAAAGGATGTCGGGAAAAAGAAAACCTGTGTATCCTGCCGAACCTAACAATCGAACGGCGGCGCTTATTATAAATTTCTATTTCTAAATGAAAAATATTTTCTTTTCTCATTAAAAGTCCCTGAAAGCCATTAAAAGTACTAAGATTATCATTGATTTTAATTCACACTGGAAAACTTTATTTCTTCTTGTAAAAGTAAAATTGATTCTTTATAAAGTTTGCCGCCCTCGGCAAAACAATCTCAACTTTTTATGGGCGTTAATTCGGCATATCCCCCAAATAATGGCGGAGATGTTTTGTAAATAAACAAAACAGTAGTGATGTTTCAAGCTAAGAGGTAAGATGTTGTTATTTTTTGTTACAGAATCCAAAACAATTTGAAAATTTGAAAATCAACAGCTTCAGAAAGCTTCAATTTATTTATGGCATGTAGTTTACATGCAGTATGCTTTTAATTATACAATTGTGCCCAACTAAATATCATCTGCAAAAGAAATTCCCTAAACTTATTTATTATATAAATTATCAGGATTCTCCCAATTAAATTGGGAGAGTTTGACAGCGTGTACCATCAACTGGGGTGAGGCTGCAATCAGAAATATGCTTCGTTCAGGTCAGTTTGAGGCTATTCTGGCTATCTTTTCTTTTACTTTTCATTCATTTATTCATAATTTATTTTCAGTAGGTTAAAAAATACAGTTTAGATTAGAATAAAACTGTTAACAATTAAACATAATAAACTAAAATAAGAACTGTCAAAGGCTGTCTTAAAGGAGCATGATAATTAGTGCCTGCTGGTGAAAAGTTAATATCCAATTAAATGTTCTAGAATAGGAAATTTACGACACTATGACTATATGAATACGAAACAAACTATCAAACAGGATTGAAGTTGCAATTAAATTGAAAATCGGAAAATGTTCCCTCAAACTCAGAAAGAAAAAAGAGTATGGTCTTACAAGCCAAATTTGAATTTCTCTCCAACATGACTGTTTAAAACAATATTTTCTATTGACAAAGCTTAATAGTTAATGATGTATGTCTCATTTAAAACAATAGAAGATTACAAAACAAAAGAAGGATTTCTCATGCTACCATGACGAAACTAAGGAGAGTTTTGTAAAGTTGGCTGATTCAAGCATAAGAGAGATAAGGACGACCATCTAGTTTGAGGCTAGAAATTAGAAGTGGGTGGGCAGACGTCACAGAAAAAGTCCGGGTTTTTTTCGAATTTTTTCTGGATCTGTAAGTTACATGGGGCTACTGCCATAAGAAAGCAAAACAAGCAGGCTTGTTTTACAGAAGATACATGTAATATACCAATAGAAATAAAGACAATTACATTTTCTGGCAATCTCCACAAGAAATACTTGATAAATGTCTCTCTCTTTAAAATCCTCCATTTTGTTGTGAAATCATAAGTGTTGTTGAAAAAAGGCCGAGTCATCACCTCACTTCAGTTAAAACTGAAAATTCAATGTTCAATAGGGGCAAGTAGCTGACACAAACAATGTATATTTCCGATTGCAGCCCGAGGACATTCAGTCTGGTTGATATCCTAAAACTGATAAATCAAAAAATAGCTTTTCTGAGGCTTTAAGGAATAATCAAACTTAAATTTTTTATTTTTTACTCTGCTATTTATAACTTTATCAATATATATTTATGTTTTTATACTACAACACACACACATGGGGCACTTGCAAAGGGAAATATGTTAAGATTGTTTGCTTAAAACAAAATGTTAATACAACAATTATATTGACCATTCTTCTTTGTAAAGACAGTTGGACTAAAAAACAGTTTCTACAGTTTCTAAGCATCAAACTTTTTCATTCATTTTTAATTCCCTCAAGATTGAAGCTGTTTTAAGAATTAATTGGTAAATTCCATCACCAGGCTTGTGTTAGTTATTACTAGTAATTGATTTAATACAAAAACGTTTCATCTGATTTGTTACCTAGACGCATGTATGGTATGTTTCATTTCGTTAGATTTGAGTGTTAGACTCAACTGCCTGTGAATGATAGAAGCATCAATCTTAAAATCACAATACTTGTGGTATTGTGACTTTGAAATGTGACTTATTGTGGGATTCCATCAGATGTACATCACACTGTATCATAATTGGTTTGCAATTTTTTATAGGTATTGATATTTTAGTAAAAAGACTACATGGATAAGAATGGAAGTGTTTTTGTCTCTTGGAGATGTCATTTTATATGATTCAAAAGCAAATCAAAGTTTATGGTGTAATAGATCAAATGGAAATTTTCTTGTATCAACAGGTAGGTGATGGTCACATGTTATGTGCAACACTAATGGTTGGGAGGGGTGTTATGTAACAGGGCTTGAAGAATAGAAATTTTGCATGCACAACTTTTTGTGTACTATGTAAAACTGTTTGCGGACATGATGTGGTCTGTGTACTTGAATGAACTCAAAACTTTACTATAAAGCTATGAGAATTCTTTCTGGGCTTAATTTGTAATCTACTTCATTAAGAATATACAGAAATCTTAAAGTTTCTGATTTTACTTACACATTTTTTGTGAAGGTCAAATAGCTTTTGCTTGCACAGAGACAAGTGCGCACTTAATTCTCCGAGCCTTGTGAATTCTCTTATGTTTGAACTCAGCAATAATCCATTTTGACGATGTAAAATGTAAATGCTCCCTTAGCTGTCAAAATACAAAACTTATAATCTTTCAAAGCCAGGTACTGCTTTTATACAAGTAAGACCAATAGTTCATTAAATCTAAAGACACCATTATTATAAAATGAACTCCTTGCCTGTGTCGTGGGATTTTTTAGCCTGCAATAAATGATCGACATATAAATATTGCAGTTTTTTTATTATTGTTAGGAGAAAGGATTCAAGAAGAATGGAATCCAGTCTTGTTGGGAACAGTTCATGGAATTATTGGCAAAATGCAAATATTACCAGGTTCATTGCTTTTTAAAAGATTTTCCATGGGGTACTTTAATTGTAAAGAAAAATCACCCAATTTTTTCAGTATTTTTCTAAATCAATATATATGTAATTAAAACATTGTCATTGATATAAATTATATTTCTTTATCAGGGTCAGAATGGAGATTGCTGGTAATCAGTGGTAGTAAATTTGTTGGCTATTCGCCTGGAGGCGTAGAAATCTATTGCATCACAAAAATAACATTAATTCCCCTAACCTCTGATAATATTGATCTTGGTATCCTAGAGTTAGAGGTATTTGTCTTTGTCAGATTTTTGATGGTTAAGTTACTATATTTAGCAGGCCCTTTTTTAGAAGAAGATTTTGTCTGAATATTGGACTATGTGTACTTTCAAATGAAAGTTTCATTAGATCTAAAACCTTTAAACTGGAGTCTATATAGATGTGCTAATTGGTTAATGTCCTTTTGTCTCCCAAGGGATGCTCCTTTATTTCCTAAAAAACGACATTTGTGTGGATCCGTGGTGGAATGAAGGCAAAGAACTCAAGGGTTCCTGAGTTTGATGCTGCCACAATGCTCGTAATATGAAAAATAACTATTCTATATTAATTCCACAAGGTTCCCTGTAGGAAAGCAGGATCTTCATTGATAGCATTTCAAGAAGAAACGAATAAGAATATCCTGTGTAAATAATCAGAAATAAGATAAGTAATGATTGCAATAAAAGTTACCGTTTCTGAAGCTGTATCCAGAAAGGAAGGTCACTCATTGATAACAGCTTAAGAAAGGCTCTCTTGGGTCAATAAATGTAATCATTCCTGTACAACAATAATATAGTATTTTATTATTTACAGCAACCAACTGTCGAACAAAATGGAGATAAATCCGGCTCACAAAAAGTCCAACAAACATGGAACTACTTTAAAAACAGTGCAAGCAATATTGGAAACAAAAGCAATGTACAACTTTTGATAATTGTACTTCTATTATTAATTTTCATGAAAAATAATTCTGAGATAAACTTTGAAAAACGAAAAACGAAGTTGTGCACAAAATAGGTTATTGATTTGTGACTACAAAATTCTAACATTTTTAGACACTTTTGGGATCATAGTCAGATAGGAGTTTTTATTAAAAGGGATAGTATAAAAAGTTTTTTTTTATAGACTGGACTAAAAGAGAAAGAAAAAATGGAAAAAAGATTTACAGAGGTATATTTTCCCATATTTACACCTTTCACCTAAAACTTAGTATGGTCAGCTTGTGATAGCCATCACCGAGTGGTAAATAGTATACACCTTATTTTTTCTTCAGAAACATGAGAAAAAGAAACATGAGGGTCAAATCCTCAAAAATTACGAGGCTAAGATTAGGGATACTAAAAATCTGTTGTTTGAAATAATCTTTGTATGCTACTTTTTACAAACCAAAACAGATGGTTCTAGTTTTGAAATAAATATTTTTTAACTATATTTTAAGTTATATCTAAAATCTAAGTTTAAAGTATATAAGGCTTTTTTACACTCTTTTTTCTGACTTACGTTACAAAAGGAACTCTTGAAGATGTTCAACGATTCAGGATCATTTTATTATTCACCAAATGGTGATATCACCAACTCTCAACAACGTTTACATGAAATTGGCAAGCAATACCACTGGAAACAAGTATGTATTTACAAACTGATATTGAGAAGAAAACAAAGGGAATAGAAATTTTGATATGTTAGTCTTAACAATCTGGTATTGAGAAAAGAATAAAGGAAAAAGGAATCTCATATGGTTTGTTTGAACTTGATTCAAAAGGGTTATTCTGTATATATTCTTCTATCACCAGAAAGCTATATACAGTCTGCAATACTTAAAGGAGAAAAATGCTTTTATTCTTTTAATATACTTACTTTATTTAGAAATGTAAATTTTATTAACGAAAATTTTTTTAGACAGATGACCGATTTTTCTGGAACAAATTCATGTTGAAGGAGCTAATTGAAAGCGAGGTAGGCTCAGAAAAATATATAAACAATTTCGGCATGAGATTACCCCCGATTTTTTGAAGATTGTGGTTTTCTATCATCCTTGATCCACTGAGTACATAGCTTTTACTTTCGAAATTTTTTCCTCTAAAAATATGTTTTAAATTTCATGATTTAAAAAACATCAGGGCCAAAATAGTCAAATTTGAAGGTTTACGTTCTTAGTGAGGTCGACGAAGAATTCTAGAAAATAAACATTAAGGATGAGAATGAATTTTGGCTGACCTTATGGAAAAAAATTAAATGATAAAACGAAAACATGATATTCAAAAAGTTTTTGTAATTTATCTTTTATAATTCAATAACTCTTCTCTTTGTTCGATATATTATCCTAAATCCTATTGAGATATAATACCCAAATTACTTAAAGTCTTTAAACTGTCGTTAGAGTAGGGTTAAAATGTATTAATTTTTGAATGAGAATGAAAAAACATCTTGTTTGTCATTGAAGGATCCTTCTGCTTCTTCTTGGATATTACCAATCATACAAGGGTTTGTACAAATCGAACGTTGTTTTATTGATCATTTGGAAAATTTAAATGTTTTAAATGACAATACTGATGGTATCAATGATTCAGAAGATGAGGAAGACGAATGGGATGAAGTGGATTTTTCATCTACAAAATATAAAACTGCTGAAAATATGAAAGAAGAAGAATTCGATTTAATTGTTATTTCAAGAAGAAGTCGACATCGAGCAGGTATAATTTTTAGTTGAATGTCAAACTTTATCATTTGCATGAAATCTAAAAGAAATATCAAGTCAATATTCATAGCTTCGAGTTTTATAGATCAGGTTATTGTTTTTTCAGGTACTCGGTATAAGAGAAGAGGTGTAAACGATAAAGGACATGTTGCCAACTATGTTGAAACCGAACAAGTATGTAGAGAAATACCCATAATTTTATATGTACTCAAGGTGTAATTTGGAGTTATCAGCGACAGAAATTCTTTTCTTTTGACTTTATTTTAGATTGTATGTGTTTTGAAACATATTGTTTCGGCAGTATTAGTTCGTGGATCGGTACCAGTATATTGGAGTCAGCCAGGAACAAAATACAGACCATTGCCTATAATTGATAAAGGTAATTAGAGTTTATTTCGCAATGTTTCCAGCAGGTAAATGGCACAAAATTATTAAGTTCCTTAGCTGTTGAAGATTTTAGACCCAACCGCAAAAATTTATCTCGCGAAAAAAATTGGATATGGTGAATCGCGAAAAAAGAAAAGAGATTAGCCGGTCTGAGAATATCTTAAATTTCATTGCTCTTACAAATCAATTATAAAAATGAGTGCTTTAAAAATCTTTAGGTATATACTTAATAAAAAGGCTTACCCTACTGTTCTCAAGAAAGTAGTTCTTAAGTAAGTGTATACCGCTGTGAGTAAGACAGCCGAAAATATATAATTTTTTTTAAATATCAATCTTTGGGTAAAGTTTTTACATGACCTAGTATTTTTGTAGACTCTCGAAAACATTCCTGACATTCGTCTTTCTAGAATTTGAAGAATCTCGAAAAGCTTTTGCTAATCACTTCGAGCAAGAATTTGATGCTTACAAAAAAGAGGTATGATTTACAGAAATACTTAGCTAAAAAAAATTAGCTAATATGTTGATAGTATACCCCGTTCGTTTTCTACGTAGGTTATTGTCAGCTTGGTCGAATTGAATGGACGAGAGAAGGTAACAAGATATTTTTATAAACTAATGAAATATTTGATATAGTTGACAAACAAAACTGGTTATCAAATGTTTACATTTCGATGATAAAACATCATCTACTCCAAACCGTGTGTTTTTAAGCTAACCCTAACCCTAACCCTTTTACAACGAAGTAAGGACAACTTAGGCTGAAGTGTGTAAGTTTCCTGTTTTTATGTTTTTGTTGCTAAATTATCTAAGGAAGGCTTGATTTGAATGTTGTTATGGAAAAAGGAGAGTTTCTTCCCAACTTAAGATTATTAGAAGACACAACCAGATTTATTTCACGCAAGGAGACGTGTTTTGCTATCTCTTTTGTATCACATCTTTTCTCTCTTCTTCATTTCAGATTATTGCAGATTCTTTTCTCCAACACATCTTCGATTTTAGCAGCGAAAATCTTGTTTTTGTAACTTTTGATTTCCATGAATACTGGTACTTCTTTATTTGTTTATAATAAAACAGTTGAGGATTTTTGTCAATTTCCTCCTCAACAGTACGATACAAGGATAATCATAGAAATATTGAAACACGTTTTTATTTGTTTTTTATTTTTTAGTCGTGGGATGAAGTTCGAAAATGTATCTATACTAATAAACGCCTTAGACGAATACATTAGAAAAAGTGGTTTTTATTGGTGAGCATTTTCTTTTTTTATTAGCTTAGTCGTCTCATCACAGGGAAGTGTTGTTATTGAAGGAAGAAGGAAAATTAATCATGTCCTCCATATGATTAGAAAGTCATTTCACATTAAACAACAACTGAAGAAATCAATTAAAACGAATGAAGCCTCCTCCCTAGAAATGATTAATATTTCCTCTCTTCTATGTTTGGATGTTTAGAGGAAACATTACGTCCAAGCATTAAGAAGTCGAATTTTCTAATTTTCCATCACTTTTATCTGATTGCTGTTTGAAGAAAACTTTTAAACTTTCTAAATAATGTTGCTGAAAGAAGTGCAATCTTTTAAGTAAAGCTGAATTCCTTTACTTACATTTTCATCTCGTTATTTTTAAACGAAATGAAAACGGAAATCTCATACCAAAAAAATTGAATGCCAGATTTTCCTTATTTTAACAAAACGCTTGATCCTTTACCTTGTAAAGCTAAAAAAAAAAAAACAATGACTTTTTCATTTGATGAAAATTTGTAGATTTTGCGGTAAGAAATTAATTACTGAAAAGCGGTTTTTGATGAAAATCATCAGGTTGTTCAAAAATATGTTAAATTCTACTTGGTGAGTTGTAAAATAATGTGATCTACTATTGTTGTACAATAGGTAGTTAGTTGCCTTGCCCCCGTCTCAAATAAAAAATAATTAACTCTTTCTCAAATAAACCAATGCATCCATCAAAAAAAGAACTGATTTTTAAAAGTGAATATATGGTAAAACAAATTTGTGTTGTACTTTTAGAGAAAAAAACCTTCAGTAAATAATTTTGAGTAAATAGTCTAAATGTATACGCACTTTCTGCTACAATATGTCACCGAGTGTGATATCCGTACAGTCACTTAACGCCTTCTAAAACTCGTGATTCTTCATAAAACTAATGAATGTCAGACATTAATTCACGCCTTTTTTCGCCATTTATCTTCATAAAGAAATACCTCTCTGCCTTAAAGGGGAATTAGGCAAATCAACTCGCTAAACAATTTAATTTTTCAAAACTGTCCTAAAAACTTAACTCTCCGAGAATAAATCTACGCGAATTGTTGAAAAAAACGGACTAGTTGCAATACAGTACGTTTTTTTTCAATAATCAACTGTCTCATAAGCAAATCATAATTAAAATTTGCTATTTGCTGGCTGAAATCTTAAGCTGGTTATAAAACTTCGTGAACATGTATGAAAGTAATTTTAATAACGACGAAGGAAAATACTGGAAATAAGTTACGAGTTCAACTCAAATTCTTCATTTTTTAGGATTGATAATGATGGAATGATTTCAATTCAAGAAAGTGTATTTCGTATTAATTGCATGGATTGTTTGGATCGTACAAATGTTGTCCAAGCATCAATTGCTAGAAACATTCTTCTCAATGTGGTATCCTCAAATTCACTTTATTTGTACACGCCTTTTTTTACAAACAATGAAATGTTTTTGTTATGGCTCGCTGTTACTTATACCTGAGCTTGATTTTTGGAACAATTTTACAAAACCACCCCCTTATTCAAACCGTTAAGACACTAATATTTAGTGAGTTTAAAATATTAAGCAGAAGAATTTTTTTCTGCCAAAGACAAAAAAATGCCTTGTAACAGCCGCAGGAACACACGGTCATTTTCATCCTTCTCTGACGTTAACGTTTTCACTTTTGGAAAATCTTAGGATTTCAGGTTCAGGTTCAGGTTTAAGATACCAAATGAAAGAGCTTTAAAAACAACTTAAGCTTATAATCCTTGGGATTGGTAGTGTATATTTAACGATAGTTGCGTTTCATGATTTATAGCGTACTTGAGGCTTTGCTCAAAATTCACGGATTGGGCCATTTGTAGACTTCGCGGATGTTTTTTTCTAAATTTTTTAGACGATTAAATTTCCACCATTTACACCAAAATGTGCAAAATCAGCGAAATCCAATTACGATTTTTTTCTGATTTTTTTTATTCAACCAATCGAAAAAGCCTGGAAAATTTTACAGCAGGTAGTTTCGTAATATTACTTTGCTTTGTCTTTTAGCTACGAAAGCTTGGTCGATTGCTCCCTGACGAAGAATTACCTTATAAATGTCAACGTATGTTCAACATCGTCTGGGCTAATAATGGTGACGCAATTAGCAGGCAATATGCCGGAACAGCTGCGATGAAGGTAAAATGATGAATAGTTCACTTTCTTTCCAGTTTGATCTGGATCAACTGATTAGTTGGTTTCAAGCCTGTCGACCTGTTGACGTGTATACTGGATTCCCGAGTTTAACTTTCTTGCAAGGCTTGAATTTTGTCAATCACTATTAATTCAGCATGGTAGCCTGAGGTGTTTCTAGAATTCAGGATCCTCATTGATAACAGTTGGAAGAGAACTGGAAGAGGCTAACCACATCTCAATTCATTCATTCATCCAATCATTTATTCATTCACAACTAGAAATATTTCCTAATTTTCTCTCTAGGGTGATTTCACTCGAACGGGCGAGCGAAAGATTGCAGGTGTTATGAAGGATGGATATAACTCTGCAAATAGGTAACCTTGATATCGAGATTTATTTATTGGAATTTCTTAGTTCGATAACATTTTTCTTTTCATAATTGTTATCTCTATTATAATTTGTTTAGATATTATCTAAATCGATTCAAAGATAACTATCGCCAAACAGTTATTGGTAAGTTTGTTTTATCAGTTCATTTAGTTTTTTAGATGATTAAGGTTTTTTAAATGAAAACTATGACAAAATATTTGGAAACTAATAATATTATATACACAAATTCGTTGTAAGGTGGATGTTTTTCAAAAAGCTTATTGTCTTTTTTCTTTTTCTCAGATATGATGCTTGGTAACTCCCTCGCAGAGGATCTTTCAGCAATTGCTTCTGCGGGGAAGAGTGTTATTGAAGAAGAAGTATGGACATCAGACAAAGAAGAATGTATTACACAACTTGTTCGTCATAGTGAATTGACTCTTCTTCCACCTGACGAAGAATGTCTTGGTGGTTGGGCATTAGTCGACCCTTTTTCTTTGTATGTTTGTATGGTTTCTTTTTCTCCCTTAACTTATACAATTATGTAATCACGATATACCTAACATGGATGAAATTCGTGTGGATTTAATTTCACGGTCTTTTGTTTTTTCGTTGTTTTTATGTTTTTCATTTTTGCTTGGGATTATTGTACAAATCACCATGATTTTTAATTTTTTCGTGAATTTCATTTAATTGTTCTATCCACATAAGGTAAAAGATAAAGTTAAGAAGAGAAAATGATTTAAGGCATAAGTTCTTCACTTTAACGCGACTACAAAGACTTAGCCTTCCTATATCTGCTACAAACTGAATCAAATCGTTGTAAACTCAGAGCGATATCAATTTTGCATGATGTAAGCAAAACATAAACACAGATTGCATACAATAAGGTGAAAATGGGAACCAAGTGGTTTCATCTTTTTTTCCAAGTTTATTTATATCAAATGTTTGCATAGCAGGATTTCTTTTTTTTGTTATTTCAGTGTATTACCTAATGACCCTCCTCAAGATGAAGATGTTATTTTGTTACTTACTCACGAAGCCTATTATGTTGCTAGGTAACGAATATATTTTTCTATTCATGTATATAGAATTGCAATGTTTGAAATATTGATAAGTTTATGTTTTATTCGTTAAATTTCGTATTTTGCAAGTCGATCGAATAATTCCCTACGTACTTCGATTTTTGGCCTTATAACTACTAAGAACATGTAAACTTTATTTAGTCTTTTTCAATTTAAACGTAAGGTTAAATCGATTTGTTTTTTTGTTAGTTATAATGATGAATTAGAAGAATTATCATCTTATCAAAGAATTCCTTTAGAAAATCTCATCAAAATTGAAATTGGTAAGTCAGTGGTATTTGGCATTTGGCAAGTATCTGATTACAAATTATGAATAATAAGTCAATTTACACAGCAAAACATTTTATCGAAAACTTTTCTTCTAAACAGACCACTGAAATCATAATAGTGATAGCCTATATTTACTACCGGTAACCTCTCTGTTTTTAACTTACCCCGAAGATCGTTCCGTAAAGTAATTCGTAGATGAAATTTCACTTGGGTTTAATTTCACAGTCTTCAAAAACTTCACATTTCGCGGTTTCATGTTCATTTTTTGCCGCTTTTCTTCAGGTTCATTTTTCCATTTTTCTATTCTTTGCTCAAAACTTTGAATATTTTAGCTTTTGCCCGGAAAACCACGAAATTTAATCCACATAATATATCCTTTCCTTTCCTTATTGGATTATTTTTCTCTTGATAGGTATGGAAGCTGCACACTTCAAGAATCAGTATATTTTCATGAGACTTTTCTATGGCAATGATCTTTTTCATACAATGCGTACCATACAAAACAGAAGTCTTGACGAGTCAAAAGGTGTGTGTGTCTTACTTTTTCTTCATGAATAGTTGAGGCATTTTACTGAATTATAACCTTTTTGAGTGTATGCTCGAACCGGCTTTTTCGTCGATTATGTGCAAAACTTTTATACACCGGTGAAAAAAAGTGTGATGTAAGATTTAGTAGTCGAAATTATGGATCGAGGGAAGTGGGGTAATCCAGGTTATAGAGTGACGCTCTCCTTTAATGAAATGGGTGCCTTCGGTTCGCCCTCTAATACGGTCAGTCAACTTACTAATTGCCATGTCTCTCCATTTCTATAGGACTTTAGCTAAAATAAGGTCTTTCTCCTTCATGGAAAATTTAGAGCATCAGCACTCTGACAGCCTCATGAACTGGTGAAATTTTTCATAACACAATTATTTTATTTTTTCATAGGTATTCTCCTGTCCATCGCCGAACTTTTCCTCTCTATTTGTCAATATCAAACATTGCCTTTGAAAATTGCAGAAACCCGTCTAGATAAAAAGCGTCCGCGGTCTGCTGTTAATGTAATTCCTTTAACATCCAAGCGAACATTGAGTACTTCTAGTCGTCATAAACATGTACAACAGCAGAAAATTGTGCGTCGAAGAAGTAGATCTCTTTCTAGTCTAGAATCACCTACACAAGAGAAGGAATTACAAATACCTGATATTAAGCTAAATGACGCAGACTCGGAATTCTCGCAATATCACCGAAAATTTTCACCATCGTACACAACAGAAAAAATGGAATTTCAGGAAGTGAGTGCCAATGATGCTACTTTAGAATTGAAATTAAGTCATTCCAAAAGTGATAATTCTATTTCTTCGAAACAGTCATCGATAGTAAAGCCTTTCTTCAAAATGGATGCTTTTTTACGAAAGACAAAAAATGCTTTGGGTACTGTTGGTCCAAAACTTCGAGATTTCTCTTTCTCTAAAGACGATTCCAACGAAGGTCAGAACGAGGTTTTCCAACAACCTGCAAGCGAGGCTGTCAAAACGAAATTGAAAAGAATTAACGATAAATTTGCAATCAGAGCAGCCGAAGTGAAATCGAAAGTGCTACCGGAATTTCGTAACAGAATACAAAGTGCTTTGACTTCATCTCCTAAACCACAAAAGAAACGATATCTATCTGAAGCAGAGAAAGAAAAACGAATGCTTTGTAAGACAAAAATTTTAGAATTATAACTATTAAAACTATTAGTTTTACGAGAATTCGGCGCAAATTGAATGCCTCCTCTATTGCCTAATTAGGTATTGTATATAAATCTTTTGTTTCTAGATATTCGTAATTTTATTTGGATAGGGTTTAATCCTTTTTTATCTTCTTGGCCGATACAATGACAACCCTAAGTGATGTAAATTTGTTTGATGAAATGTTTTGATACACAAATTCCCATTAATGTTTTGATACATTATTTTTGGTGTCAAATTATAATTTCAATAATTTTGATGGCAAAATTTAGGCTGACATTGTTTTTTCCGATAAGGCTTACATGTTTATCTCGGATGGTTTCGTGAATCTTGCAATGAATTTTTTTAGATAGTGAAAACCTTTTCAAAATAAAAATAAAATTTCATCGAAAAATGATTTTGTTTTAAGCTAATAAAGGAAATTTATAGATTATTTTATTGTTTTAGAATTATATTTTTATAACTTTTTTTGTTTCAAATGATCCCTGAATGACTTTTCTCCTAAGGATAAACCTGGATTTGGAAACTTTGTGTTATCACTAATTTGCATATTTGGCAAATTTTCGTAATCAAGTCATGTAAATTTTAGCATGTTTCATTAGAATGTTTTAAACATTTACTTAGTAGCTTAATTATGAATATGTAAATATTTGTTTTTTAAACTGAATTTTTTTTTAAATTGTGTTTTTCCGTTTTTAAACATTTATAAAATATTATTGAAATTTGATGGAAATAATTAGTAATTTTCGCGAATTTAGAAAACACTGATTTATCAGTATCCGTTGAATGATTCGCGAAAAATTGCTTATTGCACATCAATGGAAATATCAAAAGTTGTTATATGCAAAGTTTAATATATATATTAGACACTAAAGAAAATAGTATATATTTTTTATTTAATAATAAATAGATATCTATGTCCGAATTAAAGATCTATTAATACTGTTTGTCTATAATTAGCCAAATTCATGCGCTGTTTACACGAAAATCTGTTGGGATATATATCACTAAAACTCGTTGGTGCATCTATTTCCATTTAGTCTAGATGTTGGTGTGTGTAATTTTTAAGAAAAATGAAAAATACTACATACATTTATTCCATTTTTTAAATGGTAAAACGTCCCTGCATAATTTGTCTTCTGTAAATAGTTGTGACGAAAATTTAAAAAGTCATGTACGATATCTCAGGTCTGCAGCCAAATAGAAGCCTAGAACTTCCCCCGAAATTTTCTTGCACCTCAGGGCCAACTATGGTCGCTCTTCGAGTGACTCTAGCTTGAATGCCCCCTTTCCGTTGATGAAATATCCTGGCTACCAATCTTCGATTGCAGAGAGTAGAAACGCCGGTATTTTTACCGACCAATTTTTATCTTTGTTGTTGTTCTTTGCGATTGTTTGTCTGTTTTTATGTACTTTCCAATTACTTTCTAAATTATAACCCGTCAAATGAATTAGTTATTAATAGAATAACGGCCATGATATCCCACTAAATATGCCGTGTCTTACGAACTTTAGTGCCACAGAAACTTTAAACCAATAATCGATAATTTTCGAGTGATCAAAAACTAGAAAACAAATGAACCTAATGATAAAAATACAATTGTAGGTTAATCTTCTATTTCCAAAAATTCAAGTTATATTTTCATAACGTGTATGGAGATCCTAATGGTTCAGTTAATTTTACCATAACCTCTCCTTATGCGGATTTTTGATATATTGCAAACGGAGAAATTTTCACGAAAGAAGAAATCAAGAAAATTGATAAACTTTAGTGAATCATCGACAGATTTTAACAAAAAAGAGTTAATAACCAAGTTTCAGCTTTTTTTACTTAAATTTACTTTTTGAAGTAAACCAAGTCACGTTTAGGGTTTTTATATGACTTCATAAACCTTTAGTAAATTTTTTTTTCCCTACGAATTAAATAATGAAAGAAGTTAGTGACACTTTCTTTTGGACTCCATTTTCAAAACCTGTCAAACAAGGGGAAAACAAACAAAAAGAAATAAGTCGACGCGTATAAAAACTGGTTCAGATAGATTTACCATACATTAGATATTCAGATCATTTCCAATTTACAAAAATTTCTACAATTTCTTTTATTAAAAAACATATGTTAAATAATTATCTGTACAAAAACACTTCTCATATTTACATTTTATTTTTATTTTCATCCCAGACTCCAGTCAGATTCTTCCCTTTTCAAACACTCTTGATAATTTTCCATGAATCAAATTCATAACGAAAAATAGGGTGGCATAAAATAATGAAGTTTCCAATTAATCATTAGACACATCCTCAGGAACAATCCTTTCCCTAATCTTTGGACATGGTCTATTTGCTGCTGATTCATTCCTTGAAAAATGACCGTAAAATATTTCAGTCGTTTCCTGTTAACTGGATATTAGTTTTCTCTATATCAGTTTCTCGTATTTTCCCCTCAAAGGAGCATTTTCATCTCCGCGTTAATTATTGGGTATGGATATATGAAAAGGTACTGCTAAGAAGAATAGCCACTAGGTTGCACATAAATCACATGTTCATTCTTTTTTTCCTTCTGTTCTTTTGATTTCAATCCTTTGACAATAGAAGAATAACTATTATTTCTTTTCTTTCCATTTGTTCCCTCCTCCACAGCTTTTTTCATAACTACATGTCTAATGATCTCAATGAATACCTTATTTGTTTCGTGATAATCCTCTGCAACGGAGATCTCAAAAAATAAACCTGAATGCTTTTCAGCCAATCGTTTGCCTTCATCTTTCGAAACTTCTCTTAAATGATGCAAGTCTTTTTTATTTGCGATAAAAACAAATATGGCGGATGAGCCACGAACTAGTTCAATCACTTTTCGTAGTTTTTGCACTTCTTGGAAACTTTTACGATCAGTCACTGAGTAAACCAGCAAAAACACATCACCCCATAAATAATCGTTCTCTCTCTTTTGTGAATCGTTCTGTGAAAGAAAATATACACAAAATAAGTTATTCGTAATGATGACGAAATCACTCTTAGACTTCCCTAAAATTCGGTAATTATATGCTTAATATGTTTGAATCTATGACGTACATGGTATAGGCTTTCAGGATCTTGAAATACTCACAAAGTATTATGAAAATCAGCAGAAATACACGGTTTCTACAAATAACTTTCGAGCAACTAAACAATCGTTAGCCTGGTTCCCCTGTAGGGTGGGGGGGGGGGTAATAAACCTATGGACCACACGGGATGTATGATTTTTTACCCTTCCGAGTCGCACTAAGCGTTGCAAAATCACGAAATTTTGAGTCCAGTCCCAAAAAAGGGTTCAAATTTTCACGGGAAAATTATTGAAATTTCAGAGACATATACTCGAAAATAGTGCTAATGATATTTTGGAGAGAAATTACACATGGAAAAAAATCAAAGCCAAGCTGCAAGACAACGTGAAACTCTATTAGACTAAGCAAGAGCGAATTTCAACTAAAATCTTATCCTGCCTTTAAAAAAATTCGGACAATAGCTGGTAAATTCGGTTAAAATTGCCGATTTGGTGGAAATAGAATTTCATTACACAACAATATAAAACAAAAAGTCAGATACATACTTCACCAGCGGTATCTTTGATGTCGATGATAAGCAGTGAATTTCCGATTTCCACTTTCCTGCGATGTGTCGATTCTAACACAACAACAAAAAAAGATAATTTATCATCAAGTTAAAACATGAAATACAACTTCCTCTCCCGTGACAGAAATTCTTTTAATTCAGTTCAATGGAAACTAACATAGGTGCTTACCTAAAGTTGGATCATATTCACCGATGAAGCGCCTCGTAAAAAAGCGAACCAACAAAGCTACAAGGAAAAAGCATAATGTGTCAGGTATTTTACCACATACTACGGTTTCAAAATATGAAGCAGAATCGGATGTGACGTTTTGAAAACAAAACATAGTGAGGCCCTTATTAATGACGTGAACCAATAAAATTTTTCAAGGACTGCTTTAAGATTTTTCCCATAATGCCAATTAGATGATCAGGCTACCAAAATACGTCAATAAGTCTGGCTACACCCATCACAAAAAAACGCTTACATCTCTTTTTTGTAGGAAACACATGAAATTTTAAATGAAATGAGCTTTTTCTACCTGGGCTTAACTAATATTTGATATTTGCATTTTTGTTTAAGTGTGTTATTTTGTAAATAAGATGACTGCAAAAAAGGTACACCCCCCCCCCCCCCCCCAAAAAAAGGCTAAATCGAGATAGATAATCGAGAAATAGTTCACAGGTTTTGTCATATAAAACGGAAAATTTTAGCTCCATGGAAAGTTGACGACTAAGTCATAGTTCGTAACCCCCCCCCCCCCCTCCCCTCCTTTCGGGCTCGGAACTTTAGCTTTTGCCAGAAAGGGGGGCGGGGGGTGGTACCAAAATATCATATCCAGTTCAATTTTGCCTTACTTGGGTTTGTAATTTTCAGGGGGTACCACTAGAAGTTGAAAGGGGGTAGTTGATAGAAAAGGAAAAGTAAGTTTAAAAAAGGGGGGGGGGGGGGACGGACCCCAATAGGAAATACAATAGGTAAAATTGATCTACAAATACAAAATTCCATAGATGTCAAAACTGAAACCGATGCTGAATGAAAATTGAAAAAAATACTTGGTCACCAAAGAATAAAAATAGGATATTTATACCTGATTTTCCCACTCCTTCCAATCCTAGTAATACAGATTTTATAAGTGGAGGGGACTGGATACCACGTTGACGCTTTGACATCTTTTATTCTTTTGAATTTTCTCTCTGTGTTTTTATTTGTAATTCTATTCTGTTGTTTAATACCTATAAAAGAATGCCAAAAACGTTCCTTAAATGATGCTCCCAATATGTTCGCCCTGATTAACTAGGAACATCCGCAAATTCCATGACAAACAACGTCTCGATAAGCTAATAAAGCAATATCAAGGAAAGTTTGAGGCACCAAAAACACACGTCTTGACATACTTCTGAATCCACAAAATGCTTCGTTTGTAATAACAACACTGCGTTTGTTTGAGATACACACCGAAAATAACACAAGATACAAAAAAGTTCCGCTGTACATCTTGCGATATGTTTGTACTTCGGTGAAGAGAACAATTCTATTAGTGCTGATCAATGACTTTGTGTCAAGGTGTTTGGATTTGAAATGACACTTAACGAGAAACAGTTACAACACCACAATGGAAACAATCAAGTGACGGTTGAGATCCACTTCAAATGAATAATGTTTTGCCAGAAAATATTTGGCAATAATCTATCATAAAACTTGTCTCAAAAATCCAAAACAAAATCTGTATAAGATGCTATTACAAACTTAAAGCAACATTTCACTTTTCTCACATTGTACTTTTCCTATCAGAGGCCTATCAGAGGATCAAGATGGATTAATTTTTCTTTTAGACGTCCAATGTCAATTGCATGGCTGTCATTTGAACGTCGAGGTGCTATTATTGAAAAACCTCGACTAAAGATCCACTTATACAGAAAAGTCAGTACTAAGTTTAGTACAAACAAAAACATTGTTGCGCAAGGTATGGGGAAATCACTTCAACAGTTTTAAAGGATTTCATAAACTTGTGAGGTATGAAAAATATCATTTCCCAAAAAACAACAAACTTATCTTTTAAGAATCACAAATTTAGTAAGCTTACAGCGGAAAGCGGCCTTTTGACGTAAAAGGCTTGCGGTTTCAAATTCGATGCATTGTTCGAAGTAGTCACCTTGTCATCCGACAGTTTATTTTTCCCATCAAACTTTCCATACCAGACTCTCTATTATTATTGATTCGTTTTGGATGAAAATTGGTATAATATTCACTGCTTTCTACCAAACTCGATCACACCTGAACCATATTTGAATAGGGCAGGTACAAAACGCATAATGCATAATGATCAAAATATCTCAGCAACTACAAATGTTAAGGACTTCAAATTATGACCAACAACTTTGTAATGTCAGTGTTAGTCTGAAAATTTTCAGTTCTGCCATCTGTTCGGTTGGTATTTTACAGAACAAAAAGTTAAATGCTAAATAACTTAACGTCTGTTTGTTGTTTTGAATTGACATTTTTATGATAGGTAGTTATTATAGAAACTTACTACCTGTAAAACATCGTGTGATCAGTGTGCATTTTACAGATCAGAAACAGTTTTTTCTAATTTTGGTCTGCATAATATATACTGATCAAATTACTTTTTCACATTGAGTGAGAATTTCATACTTCTTGTTCTGTTTAATACCATAGGACACTCACATCGCGTGATGACAATATCAAGACCTTGACCTAAAATCAGTTAGCATTGAATAATTTCTCTGATATGTCTTAACCAAATTTTGTAAACATTTTTGGGATTGTTTTTCCACTTTGCATAACAAAACTTATTCCATTTTATAACAATGATCACGCATGGTAAAGGTTAACACACTTGAAATATCATTGACAGCGTGTCTGTCAGATCAGGGAAATCAGAGAAAAATCACATTCCGATGCTTACAAAATATTCAGAGAAAACCAACTAGAACTCCTGGATATTTAGCGAAAAATTAGAAAAACATTTTGCGCTTTGAAAATGCATTTTTAGCCATTCTAGAAACTAACATTTCAAAAATTTTCTTCGCATCGTACCCATGGTCTGCAATCCTAGGCACTACAGACAGTGCTTAGTCCTCCAGTTTAAGTTTATAACGCCGCCCTTGTGAACTTCTTTGTATTAGCTTGTACATAAGGAAAATTTTAACACTCCGAAAGAAGCTAGTGTTCGGCTTCCTGGTTTGCTTGGTAAGCCAGACTAGAATCCCTTGTGAAAATTTCCAATTGCAGTTATCCCTGTATGGTGCCCTGGATATGTATCCAGGAAGGCAGGGCTGTCAGTTACCAGTTCATATATCAACAACTCAAAAGCCTATCCTGGGTAAATAATAAAATGTCTCCGCTCTGTGTTTATTTTCAAATATATCACACAATCACGCAAACCTGAGATTGATCAAAAAATTGCAAATACCCACATCAATCTATCGTTGTCAAATAAGTTACTATGCTTTTTCCATAAACAAGAAGCTACCACACACAAGTGTACATTTAATCAACACCTCAATCTTAAGGTAAGAGGATACAATTCCCAGCATGGTTCTAATCGTTCCTCTTCTCCTTATTCGACATAGTTCCATAATTATTCAGTTGGTAAATTTCCACCAGACAATTATTGAACAAATTTCGCAAATCAAATTTTTTGTGCATGATGATGGTAGCAATGGTACAATTATGAGGTATGATTGACAAGGAGATTTGATAAAAATCTTATCATCTCCTGAAGCTTTTGCTTACACACCACCAAATGAGCACTTTTGTCTGATCATACTCATCTCGAATCAAAGATAACGGTGTTGGATATTTATGAAGAACAGCATGATGCTGTTAAGTAATCGTTTTATCAAAAGTATTATACTAATCCACTCCTTTATAATAAAACCACCATAATGTCAAATAAAATGAGTATCAGCTATATATCCTTCCCATGCGTTTTGTGATGAGTTATGCACTGTCTTTATCTATGTTTTGCATTTTATGTACATAACTAGACATGAAATGAACGTTTGACTCAACTTTATGAAGGAAATGATTAAATCCTAAGGATCTATACAGTTATTAATTAAACATACACAGGATATTGGAAAGACGGAAAAATAACAGTTAAAGTATCCCAATAAGGTGAAAAATAATATATATATTACATAATGATCCCTCTTCATAAAAACATGTACTTGTGTACTAAAACATCTTCCACAATGTTTACTTTTCGAATTTAATTTAGACAGCATTCCACTCCAACTCTATCTCTTAATTACATGATTAACTTAATTTTCAAATGTTGTAGATACCATAAATAACGACATCTACTTAATTGAATGAAAGACAATGCCGCGTGATCCTTGTTTTTTTCTTCTCCAGAAGTAAGGATGCTATCATTGGCGGAAATGTCAATCGTCCAAAGAAGGGAAATTGAATTTATATATGTCTAACTGTTCAAATAAGGTACAAGTTTTAATATTTGTGACGACCAGTCTAATTGTTATTATCAACTGTGACAAAATATTGATATTAGTAGAACCATTAAAGTTTTTTTCCGATGTTGCTCGTACCATAAAGATGCGTAGATACTACCTAAAAAAATCACTGATGTATTTTCTCCTTTCTCCTTCCAATGTATGGAATACTATTCAAATAAAAAACACCCCTGTCTTAGTACCCCAGTGGAAATTCAAAAAAATTAAGGATTTTGGGGAAAATCGCGCCGTGCATTCAGGCCGGAAACCAGGGTGGGTTGAAAATATGGAAGCATTGCCTCCCCCTAATCTCCCTCTCCCTAACCTCTCCCTTCTACTACTCTCTGCTACCCTTTCTTTTTTTATTAGCTAAATCTCGTTTTGCTTCGTTCAAAAGGTAAAAATTATAGTTTTTTCTAGATAAGGTTCCTCTTCTTCCACCAATTCGTAAATGAGAGGAGATTAGCTAGGCTAAGTTTTTTCAACAATTCAGACATCCTAAAAATAAAAAATAATCACTTTAACCTTTCTAAGCAGAAGAAACCATACTCATAGGGAATATTTAAACATAGTTCAATGCTTAAAAGGATTTTTCTAAAACTTTAGGAGCAAAAGAGATTGCGAAATATTGCATCTGTCAAACCTACCTAGATTGCCGTTTATATTTTAGTTTGTAATAATTTATCAAAATAATACACTTTCCAACGATCTAAAAGCTCTAGAATGTTAAAATTTCTTACCTCATCCCGTGGTAACTAGTAGAAATAGCATGAATAATTTTCAGAATAGTAACGAACAATAGTTTGACGAAAAGTATGATACAGAACACCCGATGCTTTTCAATTAAATTTTTGTTTTTTCTGCATAAGCAACAATCTTCTCATTAGGCAGATAATCAAAGAAAAATTTTAAGACCTCTTTTTAACCACTAAACCAATAAATACCATCATTGAGTGACGTATCCGACATTCGTGCAATTAAAAGATCATTACAATCAGACATCAATTTCTTAATGATACAAACATTTCTGTCATTCTGAAAGATAATGACAAACAGTCTGCAGCAGGCAAGGGGTAGCAAAATTTCAGAAAGTAAAGGTTGGTTTCCACGATGGGTTAACGTGGGTTAGTGTGGTTTAGCGTGTGCTAGAAAATATGTGCTAGGAACAAAATCTAATTTATCAAGGTTGGTTTCCACGATGGGTTAACGTGGGTTAGTGTGGTTTAGCGTGTGCTAGAAAATATGAAATCCACCATATGATGTAATATACATCAGGTGTGGTCGGAATCCTTTGATGTCTGCAAAAATCTTGGTTTAGTGTGGTTTAGCATCGTTTTGGAATGAAAAATTTTTCAATTCAAGAACACGTTAAACCATGGTTTTGCATGGTTTACGGAAGAAAACAATTTGTGCTTGGTTTTTTTTGCGGCGTTCCCACATGGTTTAGTGTGTTCCAGAACACTAAACCACGATGTATGGCACACGTTAACCCACGTTAACCCATCGTGGAAACCAACCTAAAGAGTAGACTAGCTTGCTAGTTTGGTTTTGTCAGTTTTTAGCCAGAAAACCAGTCAAGCACGGTATTTGCTATTGGTATTTAAGGAAAAGCAAATGATGATTCATATCTTCCATAAAAATTTATCGTATACACGTGATACGTCTTGTTCACTCAGAAATACATGATATAACAATTAAGGGGAATCCCTTTTAAAAAAAGCATTACATTTTATTGATTCTCGGAAGAAGTAGGGGGCTCTTTCAGAATTTATGAAAAGTCGTTAACTATAGAAAATTTGACCGTTTAACAAAAAAAGGAATTCACAAATCGTAAACATATAGCTGCTGCCCCACGTGGTAAATTACATTTTTAACGCAAATTTCATCGAAATGTGGTGTTATTATTGCGAAAAAGATGGTTCCTTTGCATTCTGAGTTCAAACTACTCGTGTTCCCGGAAAACAGTTAATTGTAATGAGATCGCTACTCTAACAATGCAATCAAACAAAAGAAGACAAAAGAATATAGGTTGCCATGGTAATTAGGTAATGTGGGGAACCAGTGTGAACGCGGCGGCCTTTCCTATCGAATGCCGTAAGACAATAAGTTAAAAATCCAATTGGTTTCGTTTTTATTTTTTGTTCTTGCTTTTGTGACTATGAATGTGAATATGATTTTTATAATTTTTATATCATAGGAAAACTCTCCTATTCAATACTCCAAACATAAAAAATTTCAAACAAAACAAGGATTCTTCTAAAAGTTATCAAAATAAAACTTTTTTGCTTTAGATTATTATTTTCTAAACGATTAATTATTTAAACTTTTTCACAATACAGAATGCCACTTCAAAATAAACGGCAATACTTAAAATGTAATTAATTTAAATACTTCTTCCATTCTCGAAATTCGTATGGAACAAGCTTGAAGTGAAATTTGCTGGAAGTGTTCAGCACACCAGATGTATCGATAAGAAATTCAAAGGAACTTACTGCCACAACAAAGCCAATTAAAGTCTTTAAGGAAATAATGATTCAAAGGTTTTCTCCGATAACTTTTGGAAGAAATTTTATTTCGTTTTAAACTTTATAGAAGAAGCGCTTTCCTATGATACAAAAATCACAATTATTTGATAAGCAAATGCTTGCAGAAAAATAAGCTTTGAATAAGTCTTTTTTAATACACACAATGTATGTTATTGTAGTTCAAAGATTGGCATTGATCACAAACTGAAAAGATTTAAATTGCACAAAGACGATGTGGCGAGATACAGTCACAAAGTATATCATAAAATATTTAAAACGCACTTTTTCACAAATTTCCCTTAACACTAAGTATTTGCATGAAATTTTGATTCCCCTCAAAAATTCCGATCTCGGCCTGAAAAGACGTGGGCCGTACCAATTGCTATTGTTCTTTTTCATTTAATACCGGGTGCATCTGTTTACATGGGTTTTCATATAGGGGAATGAAATCTCATTCCTGTGCTAAGGACAGAAATGAAATCATACCCTAGAACGGATTTCATTCCCAGGGTGTCATATAAACACTTCAAGAGTTTTCTAATAACACAGTTAGTAGTATAGTATAGTTTTACCCTATTGTTAGATCCATTGCGGATAGAGAAACCTCTAGATAAAGCAATTATTGCCATCCTTGTCATATGCTTAACCCTTAACGTCCCATTCCCGGACCAGTCGGGGGTACGAATGTTCGATTTCTATTGGACTAGGAGGCCGAACCATGCACCAGGGAGCAGCTAATTATGGTCAAATCAACTATGTCGAGAAGAGTGAAAATATGAAACAAATGGTTGGTGCGTTAAGCGTTAAATTAAGCTTGTGAAAATTATGGCAAAACATTCTAACTCAGAAAAAGTGAAACAAAGAATGGTATTTTACCATAAATTTAGAAACAGAAAACTAAAGGAGTATGAGAAACATTCGCATCAGAAAAAAATTCAAACTTGATTTAAAAAATACTATTATTTTGTATATTTTCTTAACAAAAGAAGCAGATAGAAATCTTTAAAATATTTACATCTTTATGTGACAATATTTTTAAAAATGTATAACGAACTATAAATAAATAGAATAAAACAAAACGAATAAGGAGCTTTAAACAAGGACAAAAAATCTTAAGGTAGGAAAGCAAGGATCCTCAGTCTTAAAACCTTAAACGCTGGGACAACGCACGCTAACCAAGATTGGTTCGGTGAGACATACGGGCGAAGCAGGATAAATCAACAAGATGGCTGTAAAGCAACCAAAACTGACAAGAGTTTGAGAGACTTGAAACTTTTGGTACCCGCCAAACCCGGAGCATTTCCCCCCACTGCTTAGGGTAGGTCTTATAAGGTATTTCTTGTTTCTAGAATTCTCTATAGAAAACAAAACGCAATTGTCGATTGAATTTTCAAATTTGTAAACATACCAGATGATTATTGTAGCTTTAAGTCACTTGTTTGTTATTCCTTCATTAAACAGAAAAGAATTCTTGCAGCACTTTTTCCTTATTTATCATGATAACTTAACAAGAAATTCTGTCGCACCACCGGAAATACGCGTGGTTGCTCACGTTAACAGGTGATGTTAAAGCGGCATAAATTTTATAACTTTGTTTGAGAATTTATTTTAGTTTACTGCTGCTGACAGCTTTTCGGCCACGTTTCTTTACAGCCACTGGTTTGTCTTCGCTTTCTTCTTCTTCCGTAGTTTCGTTTGAATTAGATGCCTTTTCTTGATTACCTGTTACTTTATTGATCTTTTCTTTAAGAATCTTCATTTCTTTGGCTGGTGGTTTGGAGGATTTTGTACTCTTTGCATCTCTGCTGCCATCTTTAACTACATCTTTATTTTCTTTACCTAAATAAAATAAAAATTACACACTATATTTTTTCATTACTAGGAACGGTGCAGTGGGTAAGGCAGGTAGGTCCGTAGTCGTACCAAATTTTTGAAAGTTTCGTTGGCAAGGAGCCATTTACGGATGTATCGTCTTTTCCCTTCGCCCGCAAACCTCGCCGTACCAATTTAAATTAGTTTCTGATAAGGTTTCTGGTGAGGTTTCTGATAAGGTTTCTGATGAGGTTTCTGATAAGGTTTCTGATAAGGTTTCTCGTAAGAATTCTGATTTAGCGCCGTTTCTAATAAGGTTTTAACCCTTCAACCCTTAGAACGCTCTTAACTCTTTAAAAAATGATTCAAACTTTCTCTAAATTTTCAGATACTTTTAAACACTTCTAAAAATCTAAACTTATATTTCTGGACACCGAAAATAGATAGAATAGTTCAAATTGGTATGAAAAGAACGCTCGTTTTATGGACTAGGTCTTTCTGACTAAGCCTTCAAAGGCATAGCGGTATTTTGGCCAAATCAAAATGTATATATACACGTTTGTGCTCTAAGGGTTAAGAGTGGGTTCCATGGCTAAGCTGGCGTAAATTCACTATGAAATAAGGGAATCGTCTTAAGCGTCTAGTGCAAATCAATCCCCTGACCGCGGCGCCACATGTAGAAGAAACTTTTAGAGGAATGATTTTCAGTAAAAAAGGGCAAAAAACAAATGGCGACAATGACGTCTAAGCTTTTGGTAATAAATCTGCATTGAAGAAAGAATTGAAGAAAATGATTGAAGATTCATATTTGAAACTGCAAAAAAATGAAAATAGGAAACATTTTTTTTGCTACAATAAAAAGCTTGTTTTTTTCATCTTCATTTTTTCATTTTCTTTACTTCTTTCTTGGAAAATTTGTGTGTAGCTTAATGTTTCACTCCGCAATTCTTTTCAAAGCAAAAAGAATCTTTCAATTTTATTCAGTAGTTAAAAAGTTATAATAAGATTTTTCAATTTTAGTTTCGGGTGTTTTGAAATTGACTTTTGATTTAAAACGAAGCCTGACTTGCTAAAACTAGTTTCGCGAAAGGTGCATTCTTAATGACGTTTTCTAATCTATTAAATTTCCCGCTTTGGGAAGATTTCCGCCAACTTTGCATCCTTTGTGCATACACACGTGAAAATTTTGGCGGAATTACGTCTCTTTTGGCGGAAAATTAAAAAAATTGAAAATTTTCAACCTTTACTCGCGCAGAAAATCAAGTGCTGTTTGCCAATCAAATGATAAGAAAATCGAAACTCGAAATCTATTAGTAGATCGTATAATTGTTCTCAAAACAATAAAGAGACAATTAAACACTGAAAAATCAAAACTTTCGGTTATATATGTTTTTGTTATTTTTATCAAAACAATAACATCTTCGTACTCGACGGAAATCAGGGCAATGGAAATTGAGCAAAATAAACCCTTCCTTATATTTAGTGATCAGATAATATTCTCAACGCGGAAAATTTCATCGAATGGAAAAGGCCTTTAATGGCATATCAACGTGTTATTTCAGCTGCCCTATCAACGCTATGAACAAAAACTGTTGCAAAGGATTAACAGCAAGGAGAATAGAGAAGTCTTTATGGAAAGCTTTTGTGCGTATCAATTTTCCAGTTGACTTAATCATATCATTAACGGTTTTCATAAAAGCACACCCACTGGTATGTATTATTTTATCTTTCCAGATCTGAAGTGAGCGTGGCCTAAACCATAAGGTCTGAAAGTGAGATTGAAGGTCCCATTACACGAAAGAATATCTACCAAGAATTTATGAAGAATTTCTTGCACACCTGTTATTCTTCATCTATCCTTCTATGTATACCATCGAAAAATTTGTGGAGAATTTGCGGAGAATTTGTAGTCGTCTATTTTTTAATATTCTTCATAATTTCGAATAGATGCAAATCAGTTTGAATCTATCCAAAAGTATGAAGAATTATAAACAATAGAATGACGTTAAACGCTTTTGAAATTTAAAGAGACTTTTAAAAGGAAAGATAAAAAATAGCAGTGAAAGTTTTTTTAGGCAAGTGTAAGGCTTCGAAAAATAAAGAAAGGATGACAGGTGTGCGTAGATACTCTTCCTAAATAATCTTTTGTGTGATGGGGCCTTTAGATTAACC
>JAUBWS010087519.1:0-61106 GCA_032270445.1 Darlingtonia californica | reverse complement strand
GGGGGGGGGGGGGGGCCCCACAGGCCCCCCTTGCCTAACCCCACCCCCCGCTTCCTACGGCACTGGCTGTTGAGAAATACTAAACCAAACGCTTATACTTTTCTTTGGATCACCCGGTATGTATTTTTTTTTCTTTTTAGTTAGTGTAGTCAAGAATGTAAAATATAGCCTTAATTACGTGTGTCGTTTTCCTGGTTCAGCTAAAAAACTTTATATATAATTATAACCTTATTCAGATTTTGAGCTTTATCAATATATTAATTTTTTTTTTCTGTGTGACAAAAATTTCAAGTAACCCGTTGTTTTGTATTTAAGTAACAACATGTATGTTGTCAGATTCTAGGAAAATTCAATTATGATATCAGGCTACCGCGAATACCATACTATCTGGTCAACCGGTAAGGTATTAAAAAATTTGAAAAACGGATTGGGTTTCCCTTATCGAATAATAATAAAGACTAATTTTGTGTCCTTATCAGGATCATAGCCTTAAATGTTAAACGGCGAAATTTTGTGTTTCTAACTACTTTGATATGGGATAATAAATGTTTTAACTCATGCGCCAGATTCATTTAAAACGGCGTAAAAACATTAGAATATTTGATAAAAATTTTGATGCAAATCGAATTTAAGGTACCGTAGAAATCTTTTCATGGAATAATCAAGAGCTCAAATTAAAATTGAAATAGCCATGAAAACGTTTATTTAAAAAATAACAAAATGTTCATATACTCAAAACAAATCCAATATAGTAGTTTAACTGTAGAGATTCTTTCACTGTTCGTTAAACATCTTCTAGACTCAGGTCTTCTTAACACTCAAAGCGTAACTAAAATCAAAAATATAGAAGTTCATGCAGCAAATCTTGCAATAAGTCCTCCTTTGCTACCAGGGAGCACAAAAAGCTTACGTCAAAGGTTCACCAACACGAACAATTTGGTATCCGTAGAAATTTGTTTGATGTCAAAAGGAAACTGAAAACTCAGCAGTGGCGTAACTGAGGCGTTGGGTGCGACCGCACAATCCCGTAATTTAGAGTGCCCTTTCTTTGCAGTGAAAGCTGTATTTTTATATAAATTTTTCAACCAATCAAAAGTGTCAGTAATTGCAAAAATTTCTTCACTTGTTGACCTCGACCGTCTTTACCATAAACTAGGTCCTTCTGGATTAAAAGATGTAGTTAAAGCCCTGTTCTTCCTTAGTGAATGAATCGCACCTGCCCAAGTTTATTTACGCCACTGCCAGCTCCATCATTCTTGTAAACTATACTCTTTAGTATACCAAAACCGGTACAAAATCCGCCTTTTGCCGGTGTTTTCCAATAGAAATTCGGGAAAGTTCCCACTCCATTAAAAAGCAGCCAAATGCGTGAGATGCGTATGGAAGAAAATATGCGTATGGTGGTACTGAAATGCGTGAGTCTCAGCTCAATGCGTGAGAGTTGGAGTTTCATCCAATTGAAGAAAATCCATCATCTTTTACATTGCATTTCGTCTCATATTGTTTACCAAAATTTCACATTGTTTACTTTTAAAAAGGTATTTACAACAAAAGAGAGTGATATTTTTATTATTAAAAAGACGCTATTGTCTCGGACATGATACAAAGACACAACGGTGGAGAGAGAAAGAAATCTCGGTCAAAAAAAGTCAATTTTACAAGGTCGCCTGTCGTGGTCGCCGGTCACGGTCGTGATTTGAGGTCGTGCTTTAGAAACACTCCAAACAAACTCTCACTCAAGGTTTTTCAAAATAAAAAAATTGTTTTATTGTCTCTCGACTTTCCAAATTGTAATATAAGTAAGAATTTCCCAACCTCGGCCCCAGGGCTAAATTTTTTCGTGCTAATAATATTTTTTCTCGATGCTCTGAAAAAAAAAATTCTTCGCCCTAGGACTTTTTGGACAATGACAAGAAATGCATTTTGAAAAGTTCCATTTTTTGAAAGTTTCAACTACTGTTACTTGGCTAAAACTGCTCTAAAATTGACACATGAGTATACAAATCGAGAGCAAATTTCCCATAGATGCCAAAAACGGCATGAAAACATTAAAACGTTTTTTTCCTCAGAAGTTATGGTTGTTTGAAGTATTTTGACCCTCGCACGACGAGTATACTCGTCGTTAGCAGTGAAGGTGTTAAACATAAATACCTTCACACTGCATATTTCTGACCCTATAAAAAGTTCCTTTCTTAAGCAGCCGAACGAATTTAAGCGTTTAACATCCATTCGTCATATCTTGAAAGTATTTAGTTTTTATTTAAAAAAAAACTTTATTTTAACACGTGATTTCCTTAAAATTTGAACACATTTTGGCTATTCTCTCAAAATATATCTTTATTGAAAGTTCTATTAGCAGCATTTTGAAAAAAACGCAATTTTGAATTTTCCGGTAGACCCCTTTTTCCAAAAGCCTAAATAACGGCCTCAAGAGAAAAAACACAAAAAGTTAAATACAAACCCTTCAGTGTCTTCTAAAGTCACTAAAAGTCACTCGTGCAAAAGCATGAAGCTTTCTCATGGGTTAAATATCACTTTACAACTGTGGTTACACAAAAAGCGTTTGCGCATGCGTAAGGTATGAAAACAAACAAACGAATATTGAGTTATGTTTTCATGTTGTTTTTCAAAAAGTGATATTTTTGAAACTTAATCAAAAAATGATTTTTTTGAAATTTAATGGTGGTAGACCACCACTTTAAGAAAATACAATTTTTTAAACAAAAAAACAGGGTAATAACTTTTTAGTTACACGATGTGACCTATTATCAAAAGATTGTTTGTCTTGATATTTTAAAGTTGTACTTGAGGTACCAAAAGCAAATTTCATCATTTTTTATCAATAAAGCAACCTTTTTGTGATTTTAAACTTTATTGCGCTCAAAATTAAGTTAATAGTTTGAGCACTTTTGAGCTTCTTTTTTTAAGGAGATTAGTGGATACTATGGTTTTTGTTAAAATAGTGTTTTTAAAAAATGAAATAAAATCGCCGCACTGGTACGGAAAATTGGATTTCACGCGGTACGTTGGTCTGCAAGTTATGATCCACTCACTTCTAGTTTTTCAGAGCTGATCTTAGACAAAAAATTATGATGTTAGGATCTATTTCAATGGGACCATTATCCAGATGAAAGTACTAAAAGTACCCGTGATTTTTCCTATCTTCCATAACTTTGGTCTTACATTAGTACTTGTGATCGATTGCTTTTGCCTTACTTTTTGTGGTAGGAAAATGAGGTGCTTTTGTTTTTGTACTTACAGGATCCTACAAATATCATGTCATCAAATGTCTCATGCCAAAAGTGCTAGCTCTCGTTATTACATTGGAGCACTAACGAATTAATAATACGCTAATTTCTACATCATAAATCTATCATACGGGAATTTGGACTGATGTGACGAATTGAGTTTTTACTCCAATGGATTTTTTGGCCTCAAAAAAATCTAAAATGCTAATAATTTTCAACTTCTGTTGAGCTAAGATCTTACAATGTCTGTGTGTTTGTTTGTATGTGTATACAGGGTGTATCAAAAAAGTACAGTGAAAAAGTAAAATTGTTTTTTAAAATAACCAAAATGTTAAATCTTTCAGTTTTGGTACCATTAAAAAGCTACACATCTCCTCTTCAACTAGTAAAAAAGATTAAAGTTAATTACAGATTTGTTAATTTGTAAATCTAAATTAAAGTCACGAAGGTGACATTTAAAAAAATGGAGATTGCTTTAAATTGAAGCAGTCAGAACAAGGAGTTAAAAGAGACTTTTAACTCCTTGGTCAGAAGCACAACGTTAACTCGACACCTTTTTAAGCAGCTGTGCATATTTTCCAAAATGTTGATGATAATTTTCTTACTTGTATTTAAGTTATGTACTTTATCTGTTCTTGACAGCATCCAGTTGTGGTAGCTTTAGTTTAAGTAATTTCTTACATATTTCAAAAAGTTTTATCATCAGTCGGTACATCGCTTCTTGAAATTTCTCTAACAGAAACTTTTATTTACAGTACTTGTGCTATTGAATTGGTGCTAACTTACTGCTAAAATTAGTTATCTGCATTTCCTCTGTTTGAAAAACTTTTTTGATTGAGATTTGTGATATCTTTAATTTAAAGCTATCTCAATATTTTAAATCTCACCTTTAACTTGAATTTTTTTTACATATTTATAGAGGAGAGGAGGTTTATATTGGTACCAAAACTGAACGGCTTAAACTTTTTGTTATTTTGCAAAACAATTTTACTTTTTCACTACACTTTTTCTTATACACCCTGTATGTCCCAAGGTTTGGGGCAGGATAGCGAAGCCAATATTGGTCCTACGAGGCCGAAATTTGGCACACTTATAGCTCGGATAATACCCCGGAGTGCTTTTTTAATTTCAAAATTTTTATTTCTTGAAATTTTCGGTCCAAATTAGTCCAAAACCGTAAAATGCAACTAGGTTTAGTAACAAAACTTGAAAGATAGCAAAATTTTTAAGCCTTTCAAAAATATGCATATTGTTTTATAAAAGAATGAAAGAATAGGAAATATATAAGTAAGAAATCGTTTTGTTGTTACTTCTTCTTTTAATGATTACAAATCATTGTTATTTCTAATCACCGTTATTAATTACCTAGCACTTATTGAGTGTTATTTTGATTACCGTTGTTATGACATAACAATTCAACGATCATACAATTGTTTTGATGCTGTGATTTCTTATTATTTCCAATTTCTATTTAAAACCTTTTTACTTGTACAGGGTGTCCCAAAAAATGTAGCTTCTTATAAAAATGTCATTAGCAATAGCATAGAAAACTTTTCGTTTATCCTTTGTTTTGAGATACGGTGGTTTTGATGAATTCTCGTGACATTTTCTTCAATATTTTTTTGGGACACCCGGTATTGTAGATATTAAACACGTTTGTATTTTATGCACTGGCGATGATTTTTTAACGCTTCTGCTCTTTTTTGAATAAACTAACTTGTACTTTTTATATTTTCAAACAAAAAATTCGATATCTAAGTTTTATGAGCTGAAGTTGAGCCCAGCGCGGTGAGCACGTTACTACTGTAAGTGCATAAGTCGCGGTAACTTTTAGTCTGATCGCAGACCTTAACGGCTTAACACTTATAAGCTTATAGCTTTGTGTGTGGTGAGGTCTGCGATCAGACTAGGTAACTTTTGGTTATGCCGTAACATTCCTGGGTGAATAATATAAATAATATAATAAAAAACAGCCTTTTTTTGCGGCCGATCCGGTGTACTAGTCGGAGAAAATAAAATCAGGGGGAATTTTGGTCGGGAAAAATTTTAGTCACCTTCAAAAAGTTTGGTCATTTTCCCCAATTTTTCCCGCGGTACGGTACTACTCACTTTGACGCAGAACAGAAAAATAATAAGTACTTCAGCAACGAACAAACAAATAATTGCTCCCTCTCGATTTATTAATTTGAAGAAAATAAAATCAGTAGAATGGTTTCTTTCATTTCATTTGTTTTTTGTTAATTAATGCACAGTTTGTTTGTGACGTGCATTCAGTTCACTGTTATGAAAGAAAATAACACGATTTCGAAAAATTATTATGACTGTCTAGAAAAATATTGGAACCTTAAGTTACTTGGACAAAAAATAAATCAAAAAACATGAAAAGCTTCAAAAAGTCTCAAATCCTTTTATTTCTTTTCTCTACTGCAAAGTTGCAACGATTGTCTCTTCGTGAAACTACGGAGCAACCGATTGCTGCGGGGGAAATCAACAATTCTGGATGATTAAGGGGGTATACCCCAATTAAAATGTGAAATTTTTTAATATTCATGTAAACAAGCAGGTTAACATATCTTGTTTCCATTTTGAACAATGCACGTGTGTAGCTCAAAATTTAAATGACCACAAGTAATTGAAACGCGATTTTCGAAAGGTTAAAATTCTATGATTATGTAAGAAGTTGGAAGGCTATTCAATTCCAGACTTAGATTCAACTCTCTAGTAGCTTAGAGAGCTATAGACGTACACATGTAATAAAATACCACTTTATGTTTTTTGAAGATCAATTTTCTCGAAATCATATCTTGGCACTTCAAATAGCAGTACCACTGCATGAGAAATTTAATTCATACGAAACTTTGCATGGGATATACAATGAACATGAACCATGCAATGAACCAAATTTTACTGGATTCAACGATTCTGGGACCTTCTACAGGTGCTAAAATGGTTAATGAGCTGGCAGTTTTCGTGGTTGTAAAGTTTGCTGACGCAGAAATGAAGACTGAAGTGCCCGGCGCCAATTTTTTGAGATATTGCATAGAACTAGGCTCTCTCAGTAGAACTAGGGTGACCGAACGGTGTGTGACCGTCCGATAGGGCACGTTTGCGAAGCTCTAAAATGTTTTTGTCCCTTCTAATATCTAAAGGTTCGACTCCACAGAGAACTGGCAGGCTATCTGTTAATAAGATGAAACACGGTGGAAACAGTCTTAGTCGTGTTAAGCTTGAGCCTCCAGTTGGTAAAATAGGTTCTGAGAGTGTCCGTATCTTGTGATAAGACTCTTTCGGTTTCTTGGAATCCCTTATAAGAGATCATTAGAGAAATATTGTCAGCATAAATGTATTTCTTACTGGTGGTTGGCGGAATGTCATGTGTGTAGAGGTTGAACAGGAGTGGAGTAAGAACAGAACAGAACCCTGTGGTACGCCGTTAATTAAGGTTCTGCAGCGTAATTTCTTTCCGCCGATATGTACATGAAACCGTCGTTGCGAAATCAATGACATAATGAATGTTTTTAACAATTTCAAGGTGAGACCACGGTGCCAAACGGTGTCGTATGCAGCAGAGAGATCGACGAGTACAACCCAAGCCTTAAGCTTCTTGTCAATACGACTTGATCCTGCGAAGAGCGTCCTTGACGAAAGCCTGTTTGTTCATTGGGTCGGACCGATTCAGCAATGGGTTGAATGCAATTGTAGATTAAACGTTTGTAAAGTTTAGAAGGGACACATAGTAGACTGGTTGGTCTGTAGCTGCTTATTTACCTAGTGGTTTTTTGGTTTAAGCACAGGAACGATTTTGAGTACTCTTCTTGTCGTTTTCAGGCAGAGATTGAATAAAGTTTGTAACCACCGGACGCATGTCTCATCCAGGTGAAGAAAGAATTCGGGGTGAAAATTGTCTACTTCTGATGATTTTCCAGCTTGAAGCGTTTTAATTGCAACGAAAATTTTGTCTTACGTAAAGTCATTGCACAAATTCTAATCCGCTGATAGAGAGTTCCATGCTTCCTTTAGTTGACGATTAACATCTCTAGTAAACTGTCTGTTAGGGTTCTTAAACTTCCCATCCGTATATAGCTGGATGCTCGTATTGAGGTGGAGGCTCAAAAGGAGTATTTGGTGGTTTGTAAAAGTTCGTTAAAATAATAATATCTCCGTTGATCGAAATGGTTATCCATTCATTGAGTTTCTTGGAGAAGAATGACAGAAATTGAATTGTCTGTGGCGATTTTCTGAATGACTTCACATTTTGGTCGTTTAAGGTCTTCGTTATTGAGTTGAAGGATAGCAGTGAATTTAGGTTGTCTCTGTTGATCGGGTATTAGCATTAGTTTCCCGGCAATGGCGATTACGGTACTTACAGGGTGGACCAAGAGAAGATTGCCAAAATCCACCCCACCCTAGATTAGATATGTTAAAGGGAAAGAGTGTTTCCGAAATCAGCTAAGTAAAATTTTCATGTCATGAATAATTGATGAACGCTCAAAGCTCTAAAAACTAGCAGCTTTAGAAACACAATCTTGAGACACCAGCATGAGTTTCACGGAAGAAACTAGAAGTCACACATATGCTGCCTTAGGGAATGAACTAAAATTATTTTTGGACCATTTATCGTTGTTTTATTCAAACTTTGATTTAATTAAACGAAAATTCTCAATCTCATTAATTATTCACGGATCATAATTAATTTACAAATTGCCTAATTCACCTGAATTTAGTTCAGGGCTTAAATTATGATAATCTTAATGTGTGGTAAAAATTTCAGCTGAAATCCGGAGATATTTTTGTTCAAAGTTCAAAAAGTTGATTCGGAGCAAAGCGACTTTGAAAAAAATATAAACCTTCACTTTTTCTTCCAGCAAAATGCAAGAAAACCAATAGTTTAAATGACTTCAAAACCATTTAATCCGTTGAAACCTATCAATGGTAGCAACAAAGGGAATTTCCCATTTTTCATAGTTTTTTACTGGCAAACTACTTTGAAGCAAATACATCTTGCACACGTTTTCTAAGATTTCTTTTTATTAGAGGGGCGTTCATAAAATATTTCTGTTCTTAAGGAGGGCGTTTATTGCAGGGAGGCGCTTAAAAAAGGAGGGCATTTATTAGAGGATTTACGGTAACCCTTTGTACATGGAGAATGCAAGTACTGGTCCCCCCGCCTAGTAGGCCCGCGGGCAATATCACTGTAATATAGGATTATGATATATAACCAGAAATTTAGTATGAAGTTAGTCCTTAATAAGAGTAGTAAAATAATAATGCTCAAAAAGTAACGGTTGTTATGGTTACTTGGTGCCGTCGTCATGTAGAAAAAGTACAGAGAAAATACATATACTTGCTTAAAATCGCCATATTTTCCAAAGGAAAAGAGATTTTTAAAATCTGTTTCATTTTTAGAAAGCTAAAAGGATAAGCTTTCATAGTAAAGTTTTCAGAATGGAGGAGAAGAAACGTCAGAAATGCCAAAAGAATATTTTTCGATTTTGGCGCGCCATGTTGAAAATACGACGTCTTAAGATTTACTGAATTTACCGTAAAATAAAATAAAACAGCTTATAGTTCTCACCTTGGGTTTAATAGTTGAGCACATTTGAGCAAATAATCATAATTTAAACATTTAAAATTAAGTGAACGTCTTCCAATGATAACTTGTTAAAAGTCAAAACGTTTCAAGTTCGTTAAATCTTTCGTTTCGGAGATATTTTCCCTGGTTTAAGACCGAGGGTTAATAACAGTGACCTACCCGGGTGACCCAAAAAAGTATACAAATTTGAAATAGTGCTGTGGTATGGTATTTTATCAAAATCAAACAAATTTAAGTTTATGTGAAAGAAAAAAACTAACTTAAATTTTGATACATCGTTCATCAAATTTCAATAAATACTCGCTGAGTTATAGCGTTTTAAAGTTGAAATATACTTTCAAAAATACCAAAAAATCGATTAAAAATGGGCTAGTAATTTTTTGCTTATTTATTCTTTTTAATAAGATGTTGTTGCCTTTTTTCTTGGTTTTGAGAATAGAGAAAAAAACATTGACAATTAAGAAAATTTTAATCATATTTTGCATTCATTAGGAATTGCTTGTACTCTCATTGTTCAACATTCGTCCATGCCATCAAGGCTCTTTCTGTCAAAATTGTTATATACTTTTTGAGACAGAAAAACATGTCTTTCAAAAAGATTTTGATAACTTATTTCCCTTTGATTTTTATTTTCCCTGTTCTTTGTTGTTATATTTAACGACCCTTCAGTTAGGGTGAAATATAGAAACAAAAAACTGATGACATGAATATTAAATAGTACATTTCAACTTTAAAACGCTATAACTCAGTGGCTATTAATTCAAATTTTATGATATATATGATATATCAAAATTTAAGTTAGTTTTTTGTCTTTCACACGCATATAAATTTGTTTAATGTTGATAAAGTTCCATACCACAACACTCTTTCGAATTTGTATACTTTTTTGGGGTCACCCAGGTCTTACGTTATTTTTTTTTATTATTATTATTTTCTCGGCGCAGTCCAGCATGCCATATATTACAAGAATCTATCTTATTAAACAATAAATAATATCATCCAAATATTTTTTGTGAAGTGAAATCTCGGTTTTCCTACGAATCTGGCCGCTTATCAATGGTTAGGTAGCGAGCGAGATTTCACTTCACATTGTAAGAATATCAATTACTAAGTTACTCAAGTATTTTTTCCTACACAAATAAGAAATTTACTAGAAATAAAATAACAAAGGTAATTTTTATCAAAAAAAACTTATCATGAGCAGAATTGCTACGGCTATCTCTTATGCTAATTGATACAGATTCTTACAATGAAAATATGAAATTTCTTCTCATCAACTTGATCAACGTGTACATTCTCTTCTTCTCTTATTCATTTGACTCGAACATCATCCGAAGGTTTTGGTTAGTATGTTTTATATAAGAAAATACTCGTTGGTGTGCTTCCCAAGACCCTCTTGCGGAGATATTGAGCCTGGCCTCATCGCTTTGATTCGTAGATGTTGTTTGTTCACCTGTCAGTGGTTGCAAGACTGATTCCACTGCAACACCCTTGCAAACTTAGTTGAGGAAAGACGCAGTTACATTCCACAATCTGTTGCGTAGTGATACAAATTCTTCTTTCTTTCTGTTCAAAGCGGGTTCAATACAAAATTTGCACCAAATTCACAAGTTACCGGAAGACGCGACAGTTGCCATCAATACCGCATTTGAATTTGGTCCCAAAACTGTTATTTTGTCACTTGATATCCTTCTTGCTTTATTGGTAATGCCGTAAGCCACAAAGACGAGTGTTGTTCGCATGCTTAGTCGTTCACTTTTTTTCTTGGCTTCGGTAATTTTTCTTCTCAATTCTGCAAGTTTTCTTTGTTCTTGTTTTTCTTTCTTGTTGTCCTGACAGCCATCCTTCCTCAGTTCGATAACCTGGCCTTTTATGCTGTTCTTCAAGCTTTCAGCGACGAAAACGGAATTTTCAAACTCATCATCGGACATTTCAGATAATATTGGAATATCCAGTCCACCAAGTTTTGCTGGTAGTGCTACGAGCACTAACTGTCCTTTTTTTCAAATGAAATAAAATCTTGCAACCAAGTTTTTAATCCTCTTCAGGTGAAGATGACGAATGTGAATCATTTTCGTTCTTCTTTTACCGCTTTGATGCTTTCTTAGCGTTTTCACAGAACATTCAATTCCGAAAAATATTTCCTCGATGGTTAAACGTCCACTATCTTATGAAGTCGTTGCGTCTGTTGCTTTTGATGCTTGTTCACCTGCGTTGTTTTCCGTGAGAAGAGAGTACCGTGGAGAGGAAAAGCGCCCTGTTTCAAATAGCATCTTGCAGGCTACAAAATGCGAGAAACCAATTATTTTTAATAATACAGGGTCCAGGTGGTGTGGGTTCAGGTCCAGTTTTTTTTCTCGTATCACCATTACCATATTTGATTACGTCATTGTGGCAAGCTATTACGGCACGCTCGTTCCTTAGTAGCTCTTCAAGCGGAGCTAAATCAGCAAGGCTTCTTGTATGATATTCAGACCCGCTTAGAAGAAAACCGACTAAAGTGAAGTGTCAGGTAAAGAGAAAGACAAACGCAAACTGGTAGAAAGAACTTATGACGAAAGGGACTGTCTGGTTTGACTTTTTGGTTTAGTTCACGAATTTATTTGTTGTTGTTGTTGTGTGACAAATAACAGAACCTCAATATGTTCATATAGACTCTAGATGCTATGTACATAGACAAGATGTTCATAGACAAAATAGCGATGGTGAAAATAAAAGTATATACAGCAAATTAATTTTTGGTTTAGGTCTAGGAAAGGTCACATTTATTGTCTTTCAGATTTACATTGTTTCATATTGTATATACTACCTATGGATGGCGACCTCCTCAATTTCTAATCTTTGACGACGAGGGTGTAGCCTTAATAAATATTAAGCTTACATAATTGTGACCTTCCAAGCGATATGGAGTACATAATAGATTTTGACTGTTCTGTGTATTGGTCATCTTTTTATCGGTCAAATACCGGTCAAATTTAGCTATTGAACGTTCAAGCAAAAAAATTTATTGGTCGCTTATTGGTTAACCGTTACTACGCGACTCAGGATAAAATACGACCGATATTTGACCGGTAAAAAATTCGTTTTGGCTGCCGAAATTAAAGAAATGACTGCTAAAAAGGGTTAGTGTATGGTCTATTTGTGACCGTTCAATACTCTGATGAAGCGAACGGTTGTTTATCAGTTAATCTTATTTTTTGAACGGTCAAATTTATATTTACATCAGTCAATGAACGGTCAACTGAACCGATACTTTATTGGTCAAAAGTTATGTATATACTCCAAATCGCTTTGGAAGGTCACAATAATTGTAATTACATGCCACGGTTATATTTTACGCCCTTTGGCGATCAATATTGCACACAGTCATATTTTCCACCCCTCCTGTTGTTGAAATTGCTTAGCTAATTCAGATGCATTTTAGTTTTTTAAATCGAGCTAGTGGTCGCTCGGGCTAGTGCTCGCTCAGGCTAGTGGTTGCTCGGGCTAGTGGTCAATCAGGTGAAGAATTGAAAGACTTTTTTTTATTCATTTTCAATTTCGAGCAAATTCATCCAAGCAAAGGTAGTGATTTCAAAATGCCACAATTCTAACGCGACTATATAGTCATCACTTGATTTTTTTTAGAAATATATATATTTTTTGTCAATTCACATGCAGTTTTTCATGTAGAATTCGTTTCTGAAGTAAGATTTTCGAAATTCTAAATATTTGACGAGTTTAAGCTAAAGTTTGAAAAAACGCTGCTTTGACACTTATGAGGTGAGATTGATACACCACCACATACAACATTTTCTTATCTGCACTTTAAAACTTCACAATATTTACATTTTCGAGCTTAGTTGTAGATTAAAACGGAATTGCCTCTTACATCGTATATAAAAAATAAACAAATTTACCTGAGACAATTAAAAGTTTACACACCTACCATTTTACAAGTGTACTGAACAACACTTTCAGTTTTCAAAATAAGAGAATGTTTCAAAACCTGGTTTTTACTAGCGCATTACCGTTTCACGGTAAACGTTTTGTTTACTCCAAAGCATTATATAACTATTTTGTGAAATAAAAAAGTTGTCTTGCTTTAACTGATTATTTCTTCACGAGCGGTTATAAGAGAGAATACAAGCGGTATAATAGAAGAATTTTGTTTGTTTACTTTTTCACATTCCATAATATCACAGTCATAATGGGAGTTAATCTCTATTCAGTTTTTGTTTATTTAACCCTATTCGGCCTGGGGGGGGGGGGGGATTAAAAAATGTCAGAATTTTTCTTTTAAAAAATTATTAAATGTTACTATATTGTATATCAACAGATAGGAAATTGAACGTAGAGCACATATATGTTAATTAGACATGCTGAATATGAGTATTATCCTCAAATGAACACAAATTTGTAACTCGTGATCACATAATCAATTCACACGAAATTTTCCACGAATGTTCCTTAAACCATGTTGCATCAGTGTGCTAAGTTTCATTTGAAACGAATCGGCCCCCCTAGGCCTGAACCGCCCTTAAAAGCCTAGGCTAAATAGGGTTAAAAGCTAAACGAAAAAGAAACTTAAAATGCGTTTTTCCCAGAAACAAGTTTTTTCATGATGGCAAACTTTTGAGAAGCTCAATTCCCCCTAATATGATATATTCATACAGTTTCTTTGACTCTGTTCAGTAGGCCTTTGTAAACTAAAGTTTGCCTCACTTTTTAAAACAAATCAAAATTTGCTCCACTAAAGAGGTTAAAAGACATTTTTATAAGGAAAATCTTATATGTTTTTGGAAGAAGTATAATATGTTTCAGGAAAAAGTGTGGCACACTATTATAGGCAAATGAGTGGCGGTTACAATTGCAGAAGCCATTAGAAAAAGGAGTGTTGCGGAGGCGGAATGGACTTATGGAATATAAACGAAAATAACAGTAGCTAGAATATGTTGACTGACATTTTTTCATACATAGATGAGCAAGCTCTTACTTGGTCTTCAATATCCAGTCCTGAATGCATTGTGTGCTTCATCAAAAATTTGGTTTTTACTTCATAATGCAAAAATATTTGAAATTGAAACTGTTTATAATTCGAAAACTTTTATTATTTCTTTGTATGGGACCAGCAATAAATTATGTACACACAGATATTTTACAGACTCGTCTGTATTTATCATATTTTGTCTGAAATTCCAAACCACTTCAAACTTTCCTGAATGCAAGATATTAATAAGACAAATCATTAAGCATGTATTATACAGACAAGCATCCCCGACAGTAGTTTTTGGGATTCTTGTCTGCAAAATACATACTTATCATGTGATTAGTTCATTAAATGGTAGCTTTTGTTAATATTAACCATCATACAAAGTTTCAACTTGGTAGCCATTATGGATGGTAAGTTACGGCCAATTTCAGTAAAATACAGACTGGTCTTTAAAATACACGTACTAATCAGGTGAACAGCATGAAAATGGTGTCAATCAGTTTCTTTTTTTTTTCTTTTATTTATTGAGCATCTTGCCAAGTTTCAAGTTGTTAACCATCATAGATCATAAGTTATGGCCTATTAAAATAATATACAGACGGGGCTGTAAAGTACACGCTAAGGCGAAACAAAATTAATTTGTTGTTCTACAGGCCCGACCGACCCAGAATGTGGCTAAATCAAAAAATAATAATATCGACTTTTATTTCAAAAATACATATTGCAGTCACACTTCAACTTTTAGTCTGTTCTATCTAGGAAGTTTTTTATGCTTTAGCACGAGAAAAATAATCAAAACAATTCACCTGTCATATTCGTTTTGCCTCGTTTTCGCGCAAACGCGTTTGTTTTGATTGCGAACGGGCTGCTAGATAACAAGAGGCAAGTGGAGGGCTTGCCTTGTTGTCTGTATAATTTCTGCGATGGAGTGTTGACGTAAATAGAAGAATATCAAACAAAGAAGATATCATTTTAAATAGCTTTATTATTTTTCAGGTTTCTGCCGACCCAGATTTTGGAGAAAAATATTTTTATTTTACCGACCGGCCGACCCTAATTTCTCTTACAATCTGCCTGTAGAACAATAAATTAAATTTGTCTCGCCTAATAATGAGATTAACATGAAAATGACGTCCTTCTGTTTCTTTTATTATGTTATTTCATTGTGAAAAGTTTGATCTAAATCATGTTTGTAAAACTCTAAATATTGACAATGTCATGATTCTTAGATTGTCCTGCTGACACATTGACAATAGTGATGACATCATCATATGTTGACAAAATATGTACAAAGTTTGACTTATAAATCAATGCACACCTGAACATTTCAAGTTGATATATGTTGTAGATCACAAGTTAAGAAAACGTTTTTGTACTAAACTTATAATAGTGTCTTGCCTGCACAGACGACAATCTTCTGTAGTAATGAAACCTAAACCGTAAAAGATTACAATACAATTGTATCAAAACTGACGTATCAAAAATGAAGTCAGTTGCGTGAATCATATATGTTGCTAGATAAAAGTTATTCATGTGTCGGCACTTCACTACAATTTCAGTTCTCGTGTTGAGGAGGTTGTTAGGGTAGATGGCAATTTGGAATTTGTTTTATATGTATTGTAGATCAAAAGTTACAGCATTTAATCATAAAAAGTCCACTGAAAAGGGATTTTTAGGTGCCATTTGATTCTTACGGTATTGCTTATATGACCGCGTCCTCAAAATTGGGCATTTTTTGCAACTTTAAATCTCTATATCTCCGGAACCACTTGAGCTATGATCCCTCTTTTTTTTTTCTCACTAAGCTCTTTCAAATAAGCATGATTGGTCTAGTTTGAAATTTAATCTAATTTGAAATCACTGACTACCCTATCCAAGGATATTTAAATTTTATCCGGGCAATCAAGGACAAACATCTGATTAACAACAAGCAAAATATTGTAGCTGTGCAAATGCACGGTTATTAAAGATGGTAGTTCTGAAAAGTGCCATTACACACAGTTATTGCCCATGTTAATCGTGCAATTGCATGTGTAAAAAATCTAACATTTTTAAAAGCTGTGTATTTTAAAAGGTTTTTGATGTATAATTGTGTAGTGTTTCAATTAACTGTAAACAAAGGCTTCTTGATCCCAAAAGCAATTAACATTATTTATTACACTAAATAAGTATAAGATAGGTTGGTCATGCAGGCCTTGCCAGGAAGAAATAGGTACAGGAGCTACGTTTTGCTCATGTAAGCAGTTTTACATGTGCGATAGTATCTCAATTAACGATTTTGCACGTGCGATTTATTACGTAGAAAAAATACATTTTTCTATAGTATAGTTTACCTTTTTAACTGGAAAAGAGAGTAAGTATTGATGTAAGTTATGGATAACTCAAAAAAGAAAGACTGAAATACAACACATGGCTTAAACTCATATAGTTTTTCGAAGTTAATAAATTACATTAATTAATTGTTGTTAAAGTCGGTATCAAAGCTTTATGCTGACACTTCAATCCCTCATAATGGCGAGAGCTGAAGTGGTGACCACATACAGAACCATGCCACAGTGAGTCATCCAATCCGCGTCCTATAGCTCATCTACGGGGAAGTACGCACTCTTGCAAGCCGAGCAACAGCCAGAACAAGAGAGAACTTCAGCCACCGAGAAAACAAAATTTTCTCTTTACAGAAAAACAACAATTTATGATTTTGGTTGTTTTTGATTTTATAGCAGTTAGGCCTTCGTCAACAACGAAGATATTAAAACTAATTATTAAAAGAAATTATATAAAAAACGAATAGAAAAAAGAATTTTTTTTGTCAAGTCATGACCGCAAAAGTAATCATCAACAAAATACAGCAGCACAAAGAACAAAAATATTGTTCATTGTTCTTTACATTGAAAAGTATGTCTGAGTTTTTGTCTAAACAAAAAATTTTAAATTAAGCTAACTATGAGTGTTTCTTAACTTAATAATAATATATTATTGAACCAAATATACAGCTGGAACCCAGAGAGCTGAAAACTTGAAGGTAATTTATGTTTTTCACAGTTGAAGGAAAAATAATGTAATACTGATAGAACAAGGCAGCTTCGCGGAAGATCATCCAGCATGACAAAGGGAAGGTGTATTTCTCCAGGTAGCGGAGAACTGTAAACACATACATGTGTGGCGAGCCGTATGCGTATCCAGCTATTAGAAAAAAGAAAAAAAAAGGATAATGAAATTTTACTGCATCTGGTTAGGTCTTCCCTTCCCACTCATGAAGATTTCAGGGAATGTTTTACTTCACACAAGGAAGATTTTCTGAAAATTTCATCATTTCCAACCATGCATTTCTTGAGAAAATCTAGATTTCATCTTTCTAACATCTGCAAAGGATCCTGCCTTGTTTCACCAAATAAATTGAAAGCGATTATTCACGCTTTATGCAGCCATTATGAAAAATAAGACCTGGCATTGCTACATATAATGTAAATGCAAATGTAAAAGTGTACAGTAAGTGAGGGCAAGACTTTGCATTCTCATGCACATGCCCCAATGTTATAATATTTTTCTGCTGATTGCTTTGTATGGCCTTCAGATACTGACACTTTAGGTTATGGTATACTGTTTCACTCTTGGGTGACCATGATGCAAAAAAAAGAAATATTGTAGAAGGTTATTTATTCATTTGAAATAAATGGAGTGCTATTGTGTTTCTAATAACTGAATGTTTGCTTGGATAGTTGTTGGATCTCTAAGGTGTTGTGTAGGAATCAGTTTTTTTACATTTTGTTTTGGTACATTTTTGGCAGTTTTCTTTCGTGTTTTTCGTGTTTATTGTTTGTACTGCCAATTTTTGAATACTCATATTTGAGGCATTTATTTTAATGTAATGATGAAGCAGCTTTGGATCTGTCATTTTTCAAAACAAAATTTTTAATCTCCCTAATAATTTTAACAAGCATACACAAAGTAAAAGTGTTTAAAAAAACAGCATGGAGAACGTAGGGTCTGATAAAAGGGCAGAAAGGTGATCTACCTGATATATATATATTCTATCTATTTGCAACAAAGCAACCATACCCAATATAAGAAAACAACTTTTGGCTGAAATTTCTTTGATATGTGTCATAGTTTATGCATTTTGTACTTATGCATATTTTTATTCATCAAAGTCATATTGACAAAAAAATCAAGTCAGTTCTATTTTGTGGACAAACCACAAGTCCTTGACTTGTGGCGAGCTGCTGGCTTTACAGCTACATCCAAATCTCTACGCTCCACTCAGGCAATTGGGTGTTGAGCAAACGGTATTCTCAACTGATGAGGCCAAACAAGGCTTAAACGCCTCTTGAGATCTGTTAGAGATCATAGCTCTCAAGCTAGGTCTGAGTAGTGTGGTGGAGCAACAAGTTTTTTTTCTTATACTATATATATCAAGGGAATCATCCTCAACATTAGCATATTTTTGGTGAAATAGTTTGAAAAAAATTTATAGAAAATTTTGTACCAATAGATTTTTGAGATTTTGAGGGAACAATTGCTATCAATTTCCACAAATGTTGATAATGAAATAATGCTATGATAGTTTTTGCAAGAATGGAAATTTAATCTGTTTTAGAATCATGAACCTATTTTTATGTAGCAAAAAGTAATATTCTAATTGTTTTGACGAAAATGAGCACCAATTCAACAGAGGGAGATTCTTGTTTTGCTTCCTTGGTTACTACCAAATCAAAGTACAATTAATAAAGATTTTGTCGTTTATGCACATAGAAATCTTTTCGTATTTCCATTGTCCTTTTTTTATTATTATTCTCTTTTGTTAGCTTTTTTCCTTTTTTTATTTTTTGTTTGAAACAACAGAAAAAATGCTTTTCTAATAGACATTCAATCTTTGCAGGCGTAACCTGATAATAGAATGCTTTTTCCAACCAGGTTTAAAGGTTGCATGAAAAGATAACATCTGAGGAAAATAGCTGTGCCGCGAGTAGTGTGGTGGAGCAACTAACTATGTTTTTCGACAACTTTTATACTAGATCCAGTTTTTTTTCAAGCATGGTCTCGCAGGAAAAAAGTTGTTTATAATATTCCTTACACTGTTTTTCTTTGCCTGTGTCTACAGACCTTAAGGTGTGCAAGGCAGAAGATAATAAATCTGAATATCAGCTTATGCAGATAGTGACTAACAAACACAAATTCATGCACCTATTTCAAGGAACAAAAGTATTGTTTTTTTGGGCTTGACTAACCATTCTCTGAAGTGGCAGGTGCCCACCCAAAAGTCAGCCAATATCTATGGTCGGCAATATTTTGCCAACCTTATCTTGGTTCTTTGGCCGACCTCACTTTTTGTTTCCCTATTTCTAGTTTAAAATTATGATTATTTCGCTCATAAATAACATAACTTTAAATGTCCAAGAAAGGAGGTTGATTGCAAACTATTGTCTGACTTTATGAAAATTCTGTACTAATAAATGATATACAATATAAAATGTTAAAGATTTCAGACCTATGTAAGGCTCCAAGGTGGTATTACTAACCTACAATTTTGCTTGTTGGACAAACATTGCTGTAGCTGGCTTTAGACTGCAATTAAGTATGTCATCCATATTTTTTCCCAAGTTCAGAGGACTGCTTAAAGACATAAAATATAGTGGCTCAATATATTTTGGAATTTTTATTGAACCAAGTGTATATTACATATATTGTAATGAATCAACAGATCCTGTACTAATGTGACTTTCCAACAACTGTAAAGGTAACAGATCAAGTTGGGATTGAACCCACAACCTCTAGGTTGCGGGGCAATTGCTATACTAACTACGCTATCGATCCAATGCTGTGTCACTAACTCACAGTAGATGAATGGAACAATGGCTTAATTATACCTGAATCCTACAATCTAATGGAATGTTATTGAATTAATACACAGGCAGAGCCCAATCTCCATCCAACCTGCTAACTTTATGGTAGTTGTAAAGTCATATACATTAGTTTTGGAACTTCTGGTTGTTGAAATTTGGAAAATGAATTGTAAATTTAAGCAAATCAGCTTTTTCTAGGCCACTATGGCTCATTCAGGGTCATTTTTGGTTCACTCAGAGTCATTCTTGGCTTTCTCTTGGTGACTCAGACTTGCTCTGTTTTTTGTGTGACTATCTGGCCAATTCCTGTGTTTCTACTAGAAGCCATTGTTCCACACTGACCCTTTTTCTATTGACTTTGGTTGGGTTGTTTCAGCCATCTAAAGGGAAAGCTGGGTTAGCTTGTGCCTTAAATATTCTGTGACGTCTGAAGATTTAATTTCCCTTAAATCTTTTAGTTTTTTAACTTTTTGGACTCAGACATCTTTATCTTTATCCTTACCTAAATATCTAAGGGAACAATAGTGATGTTCATTCTGTTTTATGTAGGAGAACCTAAAAAATTCTTTATTCAATGTTGTGATGGCAAAAAGCAACGAAGCATCATACAGTGCCTTTGTCGATGATACTGATGATTTTATTCAGAATTCCTCAAGAGATGCAACATCAATCCCACAAAGTACAACAGAAAATACGGGTGATTTTATTTTATTAAACTTTTCACATGATCAGTATAGTCATTAGCATATATACTGCAGCGCGTAACAATCTAGGTTTCCACATTAATTTTTTAAGAATAAACGAAGCAGAAATAATCAGAAATAGGATAAGGTAGAAATTTGGAAGGTTCGTAAAATTACATGAGGAGATTAGAAGTCCTTATATTACACGATGAAAATGGATTACAACTATTTAATTACCTTTTGTAATTTTTTGGGAACTCTCTAGATCTTAACTGGTAGATATTAAAAATTACGTGGTAGAACAAGGGGGCGCCCTTACATCTCAAGAGCTAAAAGTGGTATTGACTTTAAATCTGGACCAGTGATAAACCTACTAGAATGAGGAAGATTGCTACCTTTTTTCAACGTGTGACGAGCGTGTATTTCGAAGACCAGACACTATTTTTCAAAGACTTTCAAAAACTTTTGATCTAGAAATCTTATTCATTTCAAAATTTCAAAAGTCTAAGATATTGACAATATAGGCCGTTTAAGGAAATGAATCACATGACCAGCATGTATCTTACAGAGCCACTATCAAAATAACTATTTCAAGATTCCAGTCTGTAAAATACACGCTGGTCACGTGATAATATTTCAATGTAGCTTTTACTAATATCTACCATCAAACTAAGTTTGAAGTTGGTAGCCATTATGGTTCTTGAGTTATAACCCTTTTTAGTAACATACAGACTGGTCATTACCTTATCAACCAAACTTGTGACCCAAATATCACTTGGTTCCTTTTGTTATGGTCTACCAACGTACAAAGTCAATTGACCTTCTAGAACTTGAGATATCAAAAATAACATAATTCTATTTTACCTGTTGCATTGCAGTGGCAATGACGCCAAATGATGTCTTATAAGATTTTAGGCGCTCCGCAAAATTTCATTTGCAGCCGTCCAAACGTTATCAAAAAATGTTAAGCGAGGGAGCAGTAGGGTTAAAAGCTTACCAGGGACTGGTAATTCGTATTCGTATTTTTTTTGTAATTTCATGTTCCTGTGACCTACTGTAGGTACTCTAATTAAATCACTTGCCGATTTGAACTTTAAGTTTTGTTTGTAATTTTAGCCAAGCCAAATCGTCGGGCCCAAGTTTTAACAGGAGCACTTCCTGATGGTTTTCTTCAGATGGAATCAAACTCACCAATGCAACCAGTTGCATATCAGCCGGCAGCTTTTGGTGGTTTTCACCAATCAACATATGGAATGTTAACAGTAACAATAGTCCAGGTTATATTTTATGTATTTTACTGGGGGTCTAGCTATGTTAGAAAAGCTGAAATGCTTGAAAAGCTCTCGAAAACAGGCTAATTTTGAAAATGATGGCGGAAAAGCTGGAAATATGTGTTTTTAATGTACTTTGTAATGTTATTGTAATATGGATTTTCGCTGGCGAATATGGGGTGAAAACCTCGAGTAACCCTTTCTATATTAATTGCATTTTTTTGCTCAAAGATGATTCCCCTTTTTGTTGTATCATGCTGGAAAAATACGTCAATTTCCATTCGTGTTTGCTGGAATAAGTATGTAATTTCAACAAAATGCGTTGTAATTTTATTTTGTTACTACTGATCACACTGATTTTAGTACCATTACATTTTACTGTACTACTTTATTTGTTGCAATTATACTAAATGATAAGCTAACCCAACGGCGGATTCACAAGTATTAAAATGTCATTATACATTCAAAGATGAAATGAAAATGACTGTTTAATGACCTTTTGTCTCTCCTCCGGCCTTGTTGGGTATAGTTTTGCATCCGCCACTGTACCTTTACATATGTACAGATAATTAGATTAATTTTTAGTGCTGACGTATTCAAAAGTGTTACATGGTTTAATTTTACTTCTCACCCAAAAAATATTCTTAGCAGAAAAGACAACAGAATTGCAGGCTAATAAGAAAATTTCAAAGTTGCTCAAAATTCAATTACAATGAAACTAGATGTATCACACCGCCTTTACTCAGTATATGATACGTAAATTGTTACAAGTGTTTGTGAAGACAATTTTCGAGGCATCTAAAAAAAGCAAAAAATTAATAATTTCGTTACAAAAGGGAATCCTTAAGAGTAGACGAGTTAAAGAAATAAGCACTAAAAAAGAAGTTTGACGTTGCAGTCTTTCTAATGGCTTCAATAATTTAGAATTTTTAGGTTTTGCGTGTGGACCATCAGTTTTTGACACTTCAAGTAACAGCTTTTCTTAATTAATAGTTTTCTTTGGCTGATGAAACAGAGTTCCAAATATTTTAGGTGGTAAAAATGTCCTTGCGTATTGCCACTTGTAGAAGAATTTTTTATGTAAACAGAACAGGGAAACATGGTAAAAACGTCTTGGGCTGGTTTCCCTTTCTGCTTGCTTTGGAGTGGATAAAAATTCGCGGGATTTAATGACAGGAATATTGCGAGGCAGCTTTCACTGTTTAATAATATTCTTTACCTGAAACTGCCGTACATGTACAAAAATTAGCAAAAAATAGCATAAAGAAATTTTTTGCTGGGAGGCCTAAAAAGTTTTGAATGCGGTTTTTTAAAGGAGGGTTAATGTTAAACTTGTTTTTATGCATGCTATCACCATGGAGATATTGCAGTATTTATATTTTATGTTTCATTTTCACAGGCTCGATTAGCAAAAAATTATGGTATGACAAGAATGGATCCTTTTTGTAGAGTTAGGATTGGTGCAATGGTATTCGAAACACCAACATCATACAATGGTTCCAAAACGCCTAGATGGAATAAAGTCATACAAAGGTTTGTTTTTTGGATTATAATATTGATATCTACATGAGTTTTAAACGATTATATGTCATCAGCATCGTGCAGTCAAAATTTACGATTTTTATACATATTCATAAAGATATCTTTAGAAGTTTCAACGGAATAAAATTTGAAGACATCATTTTTGGGAAGAATGAAATTTCCCTTTTATAAGTCAAAGCCTGTGGTATTTTTTTCATAAAACCAAATCTTTGGCAGGAAAAAATTATCTAGAAATTTTATTTCCATTTTTATTCTTGTTATAGTCAATTGGCACCCAATGTCAAAGATTTCTTAATTGAAATTTACGATGAGGTAGGTGATTCATAGTTTCCTGTGGTGGACATAATGGAGGAGATCATAAGGAGAGATCTTTCCTTGAGGAAATTTTTTTTGGAGAAAACTATGGTTATCTTTATTTTTTTTTTGTCCATTGAAGGGGATGTCTTTTTCTCTGTGGTCTATTTTGTTAAAGAAAATTAAGATTTTGTGAAAATTATCGACTCCGTTTTTTCCTTTGCATCGCTTTGAAGCGGGGTATTGGACAAGGGATTTGCGGAGCCTTTATTATCAGCCCATATTAACTCCCCATATTAACTCCAAACATGTAAAATTCTCAGTAGTCAATATTTTCCTATAAATTGTTAGTATAAATTTTATTTAAAATGCGAATGCATGATGGCCTTCTATATTCTGAAGTATGCCAAATAACGTACCCTCTCCAACCCAGAATAAGTAGAACACAGCCTTACATTTATTTACAACCGAAATTATTTATCATTCACAACATAATTATTCATAGCGCACTTTCACAATGGATGAAAAGATTGCATGGGGACTCATCAAGGTTAAAGACGAATGTTTTGAAGGGAAATCTGTAGATGAGTGGTATCCATTGAATGGTAAACAAGGAGACGAGAAAGAAGGCATGATACATGTCATCATGCAATATAAGGTAAAAAAGTACTTGATACATTATAGCTTCTCAACTAGCTACATAAGTTAGAAAATATGTAGCCTTAGGTAGCCAATTCGTCGTAAATAATGATATGCGTCAACAAAAGTTCAGGGGGCCATAATTGGACAGGTATTGCTTTAAGCGGTCAAAACAAACCGTTGTTGAGTTATTTCTGTTTGAAATTGGAAAAAAATGAATAAATTTCGTTTGATCAGAATTATCTTAACCGTACTTATACTGCGGGCCTAGTAGTCTTAGAGCAGAGAAAACATCTCCTAAATGAACTTAAATTTTTTTAAATTTTAATGAAATTCTGTTTGGAGATATTCACAAAATTTCAGGCGTTTTTCATTTGCATAGCTATGCTCAATTATGGAACCCAAGCTGAGACATGTAACCTGTAAATTCAGAAAAACTTAAACAGCTCATAACTTTTGACAGGCAAAAAATATTGACATGAAACTTTGATAATAGTTAGATATCATTAGAGGAAGTCTGCTAACATTATCAATTTTGAACGTGAACGCCAAATTTTCAATATTGCGCGGCAAAATCGATTTTTCTTAACACTCCATTTGCCGATCTCAGTCTATAAATACGCATGGTTGATTTAGTGTGTTATGTAGGTCCATCAGGAAATAGTTAAAACTAAATTTTAAACCAATTTTTTATTTTACTCCATTAATCCTCAAGTCATTTAACCTTATTAACGATTTGTTTACCTGATGATATCTCCATGCTAATAACGATCTAAGAATCGTCGCGCGCACTTATAAACTGAGATCTGCAAATTGTGTATTCTGGCGTTTACGTACGAAAGATTTCTCTTTTAGCTTTCTCAAAATAAAAAAGGGATTTGAAAAAGCTTTTCTATTTCAGAAGTGATTTGAAAAGTTGTAGGTTTTTTTATTGTATTAATTTCATGTGATAACATTACCCAAGTAACCATACCAACCATTACTTTTCGAGCATAATTTTTATCACTGTTGTTGAGGACTAACTTCATACCAAATTTCCAGTTTATATCTTTAGTTATTCTATCTTGAGATGTAGCTCGCGAGCCCACTAGCCTTCCCCAGTAGTAATCTCGAAAAAGGTCAAGCACTGGTAGGGTCTTTCAATACTAAAAATGAAATAACTCGGCAATATTTTATCCATTAGAGCTTAGAGAAGTTTTGTAGCCTTGCCTTATACACCATATTATTTTCTGTTTTACTTTTTAAAATAACTTCTGTGCCGGGAATTTTCAACATTTTGGAAATCTTTGGAGATCTCTTTTTTGACTGAGGACCCGTAAAAAAATTAAAATCCCATGACAAATATGTTTGTCGTCGACAATTAAGTAGTTAATTGACCTAAAAAAGCCAATATTTGCCTCTCAGCGTGAAATGGTCCATACCAAGACCTACCAAATTTCATATAGAAGAACCTGTTTTAACAAAATGGACTGAGCTGTTAGCTTGACCATACATTGAATAGACCATTCCATAAAAATACGTAATCACAAAGCTTGCCTCGTTATAGAATAATATTTTTTGAACGATAACTACAAAATGATTGAATTAAAAGTATACAAAAATTGCATTTAGGACATTTTTTATTTTTATTTTCTATTTTTATTTTTGATCGCCATGAAAATTTAAAATGAGAACGAGGTAAGCGTTGTGATTACGTAGTTTATGAAAAGGTATATTTAGGCTAAAGGGACCACTTAATAATGGCTTGATGCTGCTTCAGTTCATATTGTGAATTTAACCGTAATGTGCATGATTGAGGTCATTTCGAAAATTCTTACCGACATTCTCTTGTCTGTTTCCTCTTAAATGCTGTTTACTGTTTTCTATCGTATTTTCCCTCATGCAGGGTTCTCACTCGGCGTAAAATCATAAAAAAGTAAAAAATTTCACTTGTTAGCAAACTTTGGCATAAAAAATAATACTTACTTACTTAGATCGCCTTGTTGGGCGAAAAATAATAAACAAGCATTTTTCTAATTGTTCAGACATTTGCCCAAATAGCTCTCGTTGTCCTATGTATTAATCATGGTAATATGTATTTTAGCACATTGTTTGAAAGTTGTCTTTTACGTTGTAGCAACTTCATCCTTTTACAATAGAAAAAAATGTTAACTTCTACATTGAAATACCTGTGTTCTATGTTGAATGTACTACTCTATTTGAAGTAGCGATAAAGTGAAATATATATAAAGTCTTTAATGAGCTTAATTTCAAAATATTTGAAAGGACTTTTTATTTGAACAAATTGTGGAGAGAAATCAGCGAATATGATTGGTTGATTAGGGTGCGATCGATCTTTTTATCTTGCACTCTAAAACTGCCAAAATGTAAAATGTTGACCATAGGTTTATTGAGTTTATTTATGAACAAAATCAATTTACGCTTTGTTTTATTAAAGAAAAAGGTCAGTTTTAAGCCGTCCTGGGATGCGCTAAAATTTCACGCTTTCAGCATAGTCGCGTGAAATTTCATGTTAATTACACTCCAAGTCATCTTTCACTTAGTCAAAAGTTCGTTGAAAGATTGTTGTGTTGGAAATCTTGTTTCTTTATAGTATCTACTTTTTATGGTGAAAGCCATTACTGGTAAAAGGATTTTTTTTAGGTCTCTAAAGCTGTTTGTCTTAATGCTTATTAAGTTGTCATTTATTGATATTTTATAGTTTTATTATAATATACCTTTTTTAAGTCTTAAGATGTACATATATGTACAAAAAAATCAACATTTATAGGTAGCCTAATTTCGATTATACAATGTTACATGAAATAACTCACAAATGTTTTTTGGCAAAAAAAGGACACAAAATTGGCATAAAATTATCTTTCATAGCAAACATTTTAGCAAAAAAAAAACCAACATTTGAGCAAAAAATGGCGTAAAAAAATTGAAAAAGACCATGAAATAGGGCAAATAAGGAAGTTTTGGAGTGAGAACCCTGCTAATGTTTTAATCGGTTCTCTTGGAGCATCATCCCGAAGTATAGCAGATAATGGTAATGTTAAGGCTTCAATTTTCATCAGCTGTCGATTTGATTTATATGCAGATAGATTTATGAGATTACAGTATAAATTGGGTCGTAATTTACTCAGCCTTAATGTTTTTTCGTTACTTCCCTGCCGCATGTTTACGTAACTTAGATATGGGTTGTTTGAAATTAATGTAGCTTGCTTTGCATATTCATGGCTTAGAAAGTTGTCAAATTAACAGCGTGGTCTTTTTATCATGACAGCTCTCTATAATGAAAATTTATCCTTTATGTTTCCACTAGCAAGGTTGTATAAATTACATTTGAATTGCAGAATGGCAGCTTAGCTTTTTAATCCAGTGAAGTAAATAGGACTAAATTTGAAATGAGTTTTAAGTTTCGCAGTTGTTACCGGTCATTTTACTATTTGCTTATAAATATTATTTACAACCTGACCAGATCTTACTGTTTGCTTAAAGATTATCACTTTTGTCAGTCTTTTAACCACTCTTCCAAACTTTGCGCAATATTTATGTTCCATAGAAAACTAGATGTAAATTCTGACAAAGTAAAAATATTCGTTGTGATCTTGTAAAGATCTCCAGTTTTCACGGGCAATTTTTTTCCTTCGAAAAAGGTTTAGAAAAACATTTTAATTCCTATGTAGACTTTATTGTGCAACCATATTTTTTCACCTTCGCTGATAATTATGTCCCTGGTATAAAAACAATAATTTTTTTTTCTTCATTAAATTGCTAAAGAATATGCATGCATCGACGAAAAAGAAATTCTTTGCAATCATTATAGAATAATAGTTTTATTTTAGTTACTCGAATGGTTAATTTTTATTCCAAGTTGCTTCGACATTTAATAGGTCATATATGTTAAATGACACACCATAGCTAGTAATAGTCCTCCACCATGCTCATAATTTTTTGTATTTTGACCATATTCTGGCGTCTCATCATTGAGAAAAGATGTGTTTACGTGTGGACTACATTAATCAAAGAACGGTGGAACGCGATCAAAATTTAATGAACACGCTGGTGCGCTAGTTTGATGTGTTTTCCAAGTTTTTGCTTAAAATGAATATTGCGATGACACGAAAGCAGACTAGGTGGTTTTGTGTTATATTATTGCTGGTTGGCAGTGGTACAGAGGTGGTCATTCCAATAACCCATGTTTACTTAAATTGTACTTGTAACTAAGTGATAAATACCTCAGTGCGATTGGGATCTTATATCGAAATGGTCGGTAAACTTGCTTTATTATTTGAAATTTGAAGAAAGAACAAATAAACAACGTCCTATTAATTTATATGTCAATGAAACACGAAGTTTATTACTTTTATCGGAGATGTTTTCAAATATTATTAACATTAAACTTTGTAGCTAAAGCCTTTCCTGCTCAAATTACCATGACACGCGCCTTTTGTAACTGAAATCTTCAGTTAACCAAACTTTCAGTTTAAGTGATTTTTCCTTGTTACCTGGATTTCCAAATGATTTTGTTAAGATCATTAGGTAATTGCAACCAGTAATATTTTTTTAAGTTTTCCTAACCCCTTCCCTTATAACTATGTCTCTTGGAATTTCCTTTAATGATTTGGATAAAGTTTTAAAAATTTGATTAAGCCTTTTGTAAGGAGATTCTTAAATGGAAAACTGAATGAATGAATAATTGATTCAACGAAAGATGTGATTATTTACCTCTTCAGTTTTGTATGAACTGTTATCAATGAAGGTCCTGCCTTCCTGGAAACACCTCAGGCACCACGCAAAATTAGTTGTGTTTGGCAAATTTTACCACCGTTGTTAGCCTTGCAACGGAGTCGAACTTGGGACTCCGGTTTGAGCGTCCACTGTCTTAACCACTCTGCATACCTCAACCAGCGCGTATTTTTCCTGGGGTTTTTGACAACAATATTCAATGATTAAATGACATTTAGATGACAATACTCCTTTCCGTAAAAAAAACCTTTCACGCAAATACTGATCTTACCTCCGAAATTATAAATGTGACAATTTCGTAAGGACGAGAAAAGCTTTTTTTTTTAAATGTTCTCAGGAGACATAACTTCATAAAATGCTTCTGCCATACTTAAAAAACGACGGAAGATTTGTATTTTTGATTGATTGATTGATTGATTTATTTATTTAGGAGGGCGTGGTCCCCATGATGATGAACCCTATGATGGGAGGAACACCATTAATGGTTCAACAACAAGTACCATACGGACCTGGTGTTGTTTATGGATATCCACCGATGATGTACGGACCCCAACAAGTTGTTGTACCCAACCAAATGATGGCGCCCAACCAGATGATGGCGCCCAACCAGATGATGGCGCCCAACCAAATGATGGCGCCTCAACAACGCATGTCACACCCAGGCGCTAACACTGTGTCTGATACGGCACTCGGACAGATCAACGAGAAAGACTTAAAGGCTCTTAAAGAAATGTGCCCCTCTCTTGATGACGATATCATACGATCAGTTTATCAACAATCAGGGGAAAATCTTGACCGAGCGGCTGCTCAATTACTTGAGATGACCGTATCGTAGCTGGATTATAAATGTTGAGATCTTGAAGAAGTAATTAGGAAATATTCTATAGTACCCTTCATTCTGAATAAAATATTAAGGCTGCATAAATGCATACAAATTAAGAATTAGGTCTGAGTAAAGATTTCTTTCTGACATTAAATGTGTTCAAAGTTCATCTTTGATTAATTCCATTCATCTTTATTGTCAGAAGAGACAAATATATTTAATTTTCTTATAATTTTTTGGTCGTTGAATTTTTATTAAATGATATTTTTATGTTAATATCTGTACATTGGTATTTTGCAATATTTCTTGTCATTGCTTTAATGTGTACAAGCATATCTTTAATGTGTACAAGCATAGCTTTATACACTTATTTCTCATAAGCATATACTTGATACAATTTATCTTGGAAGCACCAAAACATAAATGCCTCGTTCTGTTTTATATTTTTTATTTTTTCTACTGATAATTGTCTTTTTCTGAAACATTATAATATCGCTAAAACAGAAATAACTTAATTAAAAGGAAAGAAATAAAGTTCGGTCCTGAAATTTGTTTTCCCCGGCTTTCCTGAATTACTTCAGAAAACAATGATTTTGAAATGAGAAAAACACTCATCGATGTAAACTACTGTATTTTACACTACCATTTACTCGGCTGGTTTTAGATGGATTTCGTTAGTTTAATTGACAAGATAGGGTTCAGTCAACTGTCACAAATAGAGTAGAAATTAACTGTAGCGGTCAAGTTTTGTGTTATCCAAATATTACCACGGTGGATTGCATACAGGAGTGTTCTAGATGGTCTTTTGACTTTAAGCTGCTCTGGGTTGTAATTTTTTATTAATAATATTCTTGAAATTCATAATTTAATTTAAATATTGTATCATTTTAAAAATTTCAAATATTTTAAAATGGAACGTGAATTTGTTTTTTTCGAATTTAGCCCATCATCCTTGTGCCGTATCATTAGTGTGATATTTTCCGAACAAATTGAATGTTTCATTTTGACTAACACTTGTTACAAGAAATTAATGTTAGGTTCAACTAACAGTTTTAGACCGTTTCGTTCTTTAGATGCCTCTTTCTTCCAAACACATTTTTCAGACTTTCTACAGAAAACAGAAACAACCAACGAGTTCCAATGACAATAAGAAACTTTCTGTTTTATTACCTTGGCGTTTAATGGGTTTACATAACAGCAGTTGATGTTAAATTTCCGTTAATGCCACTTAATCATATTCGATCTAGGGAAAGAAAAAAGGGGTAGTATGTTGGTAGTGTGAATCAACCCACACATACTACGTCCTCAGAAGAGAGATAATGTTTCAATAATGAGTTTATAGATAAGCTTTGACATGCCCCATTCGTACAACTTGAAAGAAAGTTCTCCATCAAACAGAAATTTCTGTCTGAATTATTATATAGATAAATATACAAAATAAAATTGTAACTTATAAACGTAAATAAATATAACTTGTCTAGGTTTGTTTTAGAGAGTAATATTTCATTTTGTTGCAGAATAGAAAAACAACATTAATAATACAATTACTATTAAATCCGAGATGTCTGAATACAATGTCAAATCAAAATTAATTTGTCTAGGTTTTTTTCAGGAATTGAATAACTGACGTCAAATCTAGAAAACTGGTTAAGATATTTTTTCTTTTTTTTTTGGGAAAATAAGTTATGAAAGTTTTTGTCGACCCTCTCTACTAGCTCATATTATCAACCCTAACCCCCTTGGGACTTTAAGGTTAAAATTTTAAAAAGTTGACTAATTTTGTAGATAGAGGATAATACGAAGATGTAAAAAATGGGGTCTTTTTTGAAGGAACTATTTTGTTATAATATAGTGCGATTAAAAAAAAACGTTATGCAAGTTTTGATTTAAGTCCGTGTCTTAAATTTTCAAGTTATAGCAAAAAATTTTATACCATTCGATAGGAAATTTTTCGGCCTTTTTGAATATCTAAAATTTGTAATTTGTTTAAATATTGTTGGGGAGAAAAACGCGATAATCTTGTATTCAGTAGAGCATCAATTTATAATGGTCGTACTAGTACATACCAAATTTCAAGTTTATATCATTATCCAATCCTGAGATATAGCCCGCGGGTCTACTAGGTTCCCAGTCCTCAGTAACTCAAAAAAGCCCAGTGTCCTTGTAGGGTTTAAAATACGACCCTTGAAGAATTTGACTGTACATGCTCGTTTGATATCGCTGGAAAGATTTTTATATTTGAGAGTGAAAAATGTTATGAAATTTCGAATTATGGAAAAAGAAAAAGTAAAAGTGGCCATTTTTTACTGATTGGAGTAACTTTTGCAATTTCTCATGACTAAAACCTGAATCTTTCGCAGTTTTAAATGTGATGTGCTAAGGCCGGCTCAAACCGTCCCAACATGTCATATAACATGGATAATTTGGGACAAATTGCAATTTTTGTAAAACAAAATGAAATCTAGTAAAAGTAGAGACACTCTGGCTCCGAATATTGATTATACTACTGCTGACAAAGCACTTAATATAACATTTCCCTAATCAGAAGACGAAGATGATGATAGGGTAGTTGCTGCTGATACTAGTAGTGAAAGTATCTCGAATTCCAAACCATGTAAACCGTCTAAGAAACGTAAACTCGAGCAGAAAGCCGATTTACTCTCTTCCTGCATTGAAGTTTAAAAAAAACCTGACTAAAAACCAGAAGAAGTAAAAAATCACTTTGCCCTCCATGTGGCTACGAAACTTTTCGCTTTCTCGCTATTCGTAATATTTTGTCACATTTCTGTTTTTTTGGAAATACAATTTTCTAGCTGGAAAATGAAAGAACACACATTACGTGTGAATAGTGGAATAACATAACTAAGTTAGAAATAACACACCTTGAACGAAATCCTTCTACGTCACATGTCTGTTTATTCATGTTATATGACATGTTGAAACGGTTTGCGCCGGCCTTCAAGGTTTTTTAAAAAACGCCTCTTTTCAAATGCAAAGCGTGATTCAAAGTTTAGAGGTAACGTCTTTGAGTTTATTGCGGTATTTTTTTAAACAAAATTTTGTGGTGCATATAGTCCCGGGGGTAATAACCTCAGGAATTGACGGGTATGTGCCGCCCTGGGCTTGAAAACCATCCCCTTAGAAGGACTACTTCTTGGACCATTCTTACAAGTTTTGGATAGTTTTTGAGACCCTAAGTGGGACAAGTTTTAATAAATTTTCTCTAAGTTATCAAAAAATAAAAGAGATTGACTCAAAATTTCGTCATTTTGTGACCCATAGCACGACTCGGAAGTGCAATTACGGGCGGCACATATCCGTATGGTCAATAGGTTAAGTATGCCTTCCTTCTCGCGGGCGTATAAGTCTACTTCAATCCGCAATAAGGTGGACTTAGCTGCCAGTTTTGAAGTTGTTTTGATAACATTGTATATCAATTTTGGGCTCATTTGTATATCCATTTTTCGTTATTTTAGTTTTGCATAAAGAGCAGAAATAGTTTTAAAAGAGAATTATCCTTTCAAGCTCTACATTTTCAGTGCGTTTGATTTGTTATAACTGAGTCCTGCGTAAAAAGTTATGGCAGCGGAAAATATCGTTAGAAATTTCAAGACAAAAAAAAAAGCAACAAAAAACTGTTAATCCTACCTCTAACATTCTAAAATTGTTTTTTTAGTTAGAACCTATGTTAACTGACGCGCATTTGAACAACACTATCAAATTTCAAACCATTTATTTTTCATTGCTCCAGATATTATCAGTTTAAAAATAAATTCAAAGACAAAATAGTATCTAACCACTAACCCACCACAAAAGAACGTGCGCTCTTTTCTGTAAGAACCAGATAAATTTTTTATAAGAAACTTGCTAATTGCTAAGGAACTGGCCAGGCTAAAATATAAGAAAAGGAAAGAAAATTATTTTTTTCGAAGCGAAATGTTTGGAATTGCTATGTCAATATAGCAAACATTCAAGGAACGAAATTAAGCAGACTGAAAAATAAGGAACTTATAAAGAGATAAAGAACTAGAAACTGAAAATCTTTAAAATGATAAGAAACTCAGGCTCTACAAGAAATTCAGGTTTCTTATAAAAGTTTTGTGTATATGCCTCATTTGCTTGTGCTAACTATTTCAAACTCAAAGCTTCCTTTTAGAAAAGTAGGGTCTGAAAATGCATATTTTTTGAGACACAGACTTTAAAACAGCACCCTCTGAAGAAGTCGATATAAACCCTTAAGCTCGAAAGGGTTAACTGTTGTTGGTTAAACAACATTAACAATTTTGCACTGATTTTCTAAACTTGGTTCCAGTAAGGAGATTATTTTAAATTGAGCCAAAAGTGTCTTGCAGTGAAGTCACCAAAAAAACACTTTGTTCTAACCGAATCTAGGCCTGTTTTCAAAAACTGGTGCAAAAATTTGGTGACCTGTATATGAAGTACAAAATTTGACTCAGGTGAGGCATAAGTCGCAGCAGGACAATCAGAAAGCCAGGAAATTTTTTTTAAAGAATTTGCTAGGTCAAACAGTTACTGGGAAAACAAACTTAGTATTAATGTTATAGAAATTTACGTAACATTGGCTTTATGCAAGGAAAATGTTTTGTCTTGATCTGCATACAGCATGTCTCTGATGACACTAGAATATCAAATAAATGTTTAATAAATAGAAACTCGCTGCGAGGCACCCAACCCAGTGAGATGTTTGTATGGGGAGTTTTTCTTCGACACAAAAATGACGTCAACGCGTTGAAGTGTATGAGATAAACAGAGGAGACAAAGTTTATGTCTCATTAACATAAAATAACTAATCAATATTTATTGTTATTCTTACTTTTTCTTCCTCGTCTTTTCCTCCTATCCCGTTAAAAACATATTTATTAGCGTGATAGATTGATAACGTTGGTAAAAACAGCTTTTAAAATAAAAAGGAAATTAAAAATGACAGATAAAATACAAAGATACATAGATTTGATAATTTTGTGGTATTTTAAATGTTAAAGCAGAGATAGAGTGAAAGAATAACAACCAATCCTTTCAAAACAAATCCGATGTTCATACATTCAGCCTCAAGGTATACAGGGATATCACGCTCAAACGGAAGGTTCCAAACATTTCTTATTTTTTGACCTCCTCCTTCTTGTATACATTTTAAAAATTAAAATGAGACCATCAGACAATAAATAGCCGTACGCTTTTGGTTGGATCCCATCGATAAAGTCAAAACATATCCATGTCGTTGAACAATAACCAGACGGTTCTTCGACCGAAACTCCTTAAAGAACATTTATTCCCGTGATTTATTACGATAATTTCAAAAAGGGACTGATCTATTCTGGTCTTCTTGTGACTGGTCTTTTGTATATTATGTAAGGATAAAAGTTTGAAAATGTTGTAAATGTGACAGATTAAGACCTTTAGTTAAAAACGAAAGGGTAACCTAAATCCTGTTTGACAAAGATTTTGAAAGGTTCTTTGTATAGTTGGTCGGAACCTGTAATATACGGTTGGTAAAGCTAGGGTAACATGATCTTGCTGTAATGCGGTTATAGGGAATGTAAAATGAAAGAGGTAAAAGCAGAAGTCATCCTATCAGTTTCCTCACATGCGTCAACATGAAAAACCTACGTTGCCAGGGTTAATGGATTGACTATTTCTCTTAGCAACAACTTAATTTTGACATACTCCTTATCAGATCTTAGCATTTTCAAATGGTTTCTATCATCTGTGTGCGTGACTATATTGCGTATTTTTGCATAAATTCTCCACGCAAATGTGAATTTAGTATCCAATTAGTTTTGCATCGTGCAATAATTCACGTTCTGTGTTATATGAGCTCTGACACCAAGTAAAAATCGTCTTCCTTTTGACAATTGTAACTAACTTACTAGACAAGTCATTCAGCAAATATGAATACAAGAGTGTTATTCATTTACTTTTCCAAAGCTATCAATTTGATTTTGTATTAAACTGCTACATCAGGTATCGCAAGGCAATAAATCCTGGAGTTTCTGATTTGCTTTTGTCTGCCTTCATCATCGAGCACCTTTCGCAGGATTCCAATGGTTCTAACTTTTAATTATCGAACGCTAAGAAAGATTTCAATTCTTATGTTTCTTATAATTTTCTTCATGTCAATCCTAAACTTCAGTAAAAAAACAAGTATTTTAATTTGGTTCCAGGTTTATTATTATTATTAAATGAAATTTTAGGAACTGGTTCATTACAATGAGACTTTTATTAGATTTGCATTTACATATGCAGGAAAATTTTCGAAAAATGTGAATTTTACAATAAGTTTTCAGAAAATAAAGAATGCTCATGTTCCAAAACTAAAATTTGCTTAGTTCAATTACAATACTATCATACATTAGCCTGTACGTGACTCTAAAAACTGTAGAACACGTACCGCGGGAAATCAAATTTTCCGTACCGCTGCGGCGGTCTGGTACAGGCTAATCATACATAGGATCAGTTTTCGAGAATTCAACAGTGATTTCCGTAATCCTTAAGCGCTTTTTTACACAAATTCAGGATAAGGAAAGTTAACAATTGTCTTTTCATTGGCTATGAAAACAATCTTCTTTTTTATTTCATGCTATTGCTATTAACCCTATGAGGCTGAAAGAATTATACACACGCTCAATACACGCCAAATGCCTCTTTTTCTTTAAATTTTTTTGTTTTGATTAGTCTCAAGTCGAGTAGAAGTTTTTAGGGTCATTCATCATTTTGTTCAAACTGATACTTCGGCTGTAAAAGGTGACTGAGCACTTTTTGTGAATTTTTTGAAAACCCTTCTCTTCGTATCCTGAGGCATCTTTTGCTGTTGGCTTAGTATATCTACTTATCTGAAATTTCAAATGATGACTTATAAACAAAAAGTAAGTTAATAGTTGAGAGTTTTAAGTTGGTTTGAATACCATGTTAGTTTTCAAAAATGAAGTATCACTGATCGATAGTATATTGTATAAGGTTTCGACTCTTGGGTAACAGTTTATTAGATTACATTATATTAGATATTGTCTTTACGGAAGTATGCTCTGGTGGGCGGGCCTAGAAATGAAGTATCTGAAATATAGGCTATTAGCATTGATAAAGATAGTGACGTTTTACAAAAAAGTTTCGACAAACAAAATTGGTAACGGTCTGTTCTCATCTTAGTGAGTCTGCCCAATTTTTTCTGTCGTTGATAAGAAATACATTGAACTAATATATCTGGCACCGTCAAGTACGTCAAATGACGTCAAATGGCAAGATTCTAAATCGGTACAGTTGAGAGAGGTGTTACCTGTTGGCCACGATAAAGACATTACCGTTATCGCTTTAAATAAGAAGGAAGGCATTTGACTGCTTGTTGTGCAATGAGAAGAACAAAGTAAAATTCCTTAGGTCGTTTTGTTTGTGTGTTGTTTCAGCGAGATTTCTAGTGACATCAAGTTGAAATGATGAAACTAATGGAGAAAAACTTTTAAATAAAAACATATTGTTCAATAAACATTAGTTGAATTCCACCCCGCATTCGAAAAGGTTATTGACGTACGTGTTAGGAGCGCTTAATTTTAACATAATGCTTGGACGCTGATAAGAATCTATCCTGATTTGACATCATCGGAAAAAATTTCAATGAACAAAAACACTTGGCTTCGAAATTACGTGCAAATTATCCTAATTATCTTCAGGGAATTTCTGACGTCATTTCAGTTTCAAACAGGACATTTGGCTGATTACGAAGAGTTAGATTTGACGAAACGTTTAACAAAACTTTATTTCAATTCACGAGCGAAAAGCAGTCATAAAATTATTAGAAGCCTATTAGTGGTTAAATAACATTTAAACTCGTATCATAAATAACTTGGTGTTAAACCAATGTTGCTTTTTATGTTAACGCGTCGATGATTTATCGACTCCATACGTTAAAGCAGGAAATTCTTGAAGGGGATATCATTTTTAACCTCTTCCCACTCTTCTGTGCGAAAACACAGTGTTAATCCAGTGTGGTATACATTTTCATGTTCACTTGACATCAAATCCTAGTGTTTCATTTCAGATGATTGTACACAATTAGGATTTTGTGATTTGTGGCTAGAGATAAATCATTTTTCTCACAAATTAGTGAAATGATATGATATGGATAGACACACGTATAGGACAAGTTATAGTACTATGCTATTGTCTTGGCTACTGTCTATTGCATCGATCAAGTTTGCAATATTGAATATTTTTACGTATATATGAAAAACAACAACTTCTGTGATGAACCGATCGGAAAATTAGACTTGATTATTAATTTTCCCTAGGGACATCAAACAAATTTAACAGTATTAATTGGTTACTAAGTGTCACAACAGTTATGGGATGAAAGGGGTTCATTTTGACAGACCCTACATCATATTTCAATTTGGCCGAAATTCATACTTCTCGGATATGATTGCCTTCTAAAAATTTTTTTTTCAAGTTAATACACTTTGCTAAAGATACACGTCCATTAAACTATCGTTTCGAAATGTAATTTGAAATCAACTTGAAATTTGTAATTTGAAATCAACTTACGACACAAACTTTTACAATCAGATTGTTAAAAAGCCACGTACAAATTGCATAATGCATAAAAAATTAAAATATCTCAAAAACTACATAAGTTATGAACTTCAAATTTTGTCCAGCATTCTTTCATACCATTTTAAGATTATTCCTAAAGTTTCAGCTCTTATTTGGTTGGTATTTTACAGAAGAAAACCTAAAATCTGCAATAACTCTGCAACTATCATTTGTTTTGACTTGAAATTTTGATGATAGGTGTGTATTTTGCAGAGAAGAAGTATAAAAAACTCTTTCTGGTCTGTAAAATACACGTTGGTCACATGAAATTTTAACATTTTGTTTGTTTTTATAATTTTCAAGGTCAAAACGATTAATAAAAGTATTAAAAATATAAATATTTTTTCTGTTAAATACCAACCAGACAAATTGCAGAATTCAAATTTTTATCTCAGGTTTTTTTCCAGAGTGGACTATTGGCATCACAAAGTCCTAATCCAAATTTGAAGTTCATAGCATGCATATTTGTTGAGATATTGTAAATTTCATAATTTGTACTTGGCCTTGTTAAAATGCAATACTTTTAAATAAAATTATTGCCAAACGTAGCAACTCAAATTGGGTGGTCCTCGTATGAAAAACACTGCAGGAAAATCTTGTTAATTTTGAATAAAGAACTATATCAGCAGCATTTAAAAACCACTAATGCTAGACTAGTATTTATTACCACTTTTAATCATCTTCATTATAGATTGTCCGGATTATATTTTTACATAAGAGCTTCATCTCGATTTCATTGTCATATTAATGATAAATGATATTAATCAAATCAGCAAACCTAACGCTGTGTGAGATCTCAATAAAAAAGGTTCTGTTGATAGGTAATTCACATCAATGTCATAAAAAGTCTTTCTGTCTATTCATATGTGTTATTCACACGGATTCAGGTTGCAAGGAAAAACTTTCAATGCATCTGATGTGCACAGAGTAAAACAAAAGAAAGTAATAAGATTCTTTCTGTTAAAAAGGAAAATATTCCAATAAGCGTGTTTATTGTTGCAGAAAGAGATAACAGTTTAAAAATCCTAAGAATGCCGAATTTAAATGATTCCTTGTATTCACAATCCTACATAAGAATGTTTTGATGATCATATCATTATCATTTTTGGTGCTGTCAAAGCTTCCCCCAGAGCGTTATTCTAAAATTCAGTCTGTGTAAAAACACCACTCGTAAATTCTTTCAGCATGGAAAAAAACAAACAAAAATTGCTGGTTTTTCTAGGAAGTGCTTTCTATCTTTTCTAATTTCATACTTTATCCATCTTAAATATTTATCTATATAAATTTCATTTTTATATTCCCTCAGCATATATATATATGCACATCTCTATTTTACATATTTACAAGGTTTAAAACATTTAAATTCACATTCTATCAAACAAATTATCGTTCAAATTCAAAGTTCAGTTGCGCACAAATCAGTTGATGGTGTAATGTCACTACTGAGCGTTTTTACCCAATTTTTTCGTTCTCGTTTGTCCCGTGCATCTATTCCGGAATCAATAACAAATTTCAGCCAATCTCCTTTCAATAACATAGGGTCTGTACAAGCACGTGGCTTAACAAGTTTTGCGTTCCTTTCGAATTCTTTTCTATCTCCATGCGTTTCTCCTGGTTCTTTTTGGAACGTTTCACCTTCCACTTTTAAAGATTGAGTTCGTGAAATACGTCGCTTCTTAAAAAGAACTTTTAATATATTTTCTTTCAGTTTATTTTGGCTTTCTTCGCTATTTTGTTTTCTTGAATGTTTTTCATTTCCGTTGCTCGGTTCAACATCAAAGGATTGACTACGGTTGCGTCTAAACGAATCTGCTCTTTTGAGCTTAATCATCCGGGTACTATCAGAGCAGTCACTTTTCGGTCTGTTCGGTAGTGTGCCTTGTATAGCTCTTCGTGCAAAAACACCGGAAAACTCGTGCACAGTTGCGCTCCGAAGACCTCTTGTTTCAGGTAAGGCTTCAATTTTGGAGCTATCTGGCACCATTTTTTTAAAGAGAAATTCGTTCAAAGAGTTTCTCTTATTGTTTTTCTTTTCATGGCTTTCTGTACGTTTCTCCAGTGGAAGGGAATCGCACTGTCGAAGTTTTTGTTTCTCATATCTATTTTGATTTTCATCTAACTCTACTTTAGCGCTACTGTAGAGTAGCTTAATTGTCTGCTCAATAACATTAGCTACTTCTTCACTTTCATACAGTATCCCTACGTACTCCTCTTCTTCGCTGTTAATAACATGAAAATTGTCCTTCGCTTTTAGTATATGCATATCATCTGCCCATTTCAAATACCATATTAAATGAACATCGTGTTTATCAAACAGATTCAGTTTTACATTACGTCTTTCAGTGTCAAAAATAATGGCAATCACCCCTGTTCCAAAATAACACCATTCAGGTACATCTTCAGCCACTGCCATATGTGGTCGTGATATATACAACTTGGAAAGACAAGGCGATACAAACACTTTTTGGTTAAAGTACAGGTCTGTAATACGTTTACGAACTTGAAACATTTCTTTTACATCCATGGTCAAGTGTCCAACCTTTGTTTCATGGTTTTCAGACGGTAAAATAGTTTTCAAAGGTCTTGCTACAACCATGAGGCTCATCAATATTTTTGTCGATCTGTTTATTCTCAAATTATCTTTTTTAGTTGACCAGGTAGCACAACATATATCATAACATTATAACTCCTTCTGATTTCTCTCAAGTCGTGTTTGTTTGTAATTATCAATGTTAAAGCCAAATGTAACTATCCAACTGACCACCAGCTTTTTATATCAGATTTAAGTTTGTTTGTGTGCAATATAGTAACAAATATTTTTACGTGAATACAAGTTGCTGACGATGGTGCGGTTTTAATCTAGTTTTATCTTTTCTGTTTTTAATGAAATATCTTTTAGCAATGTTTCTTTAAAATTTTTCTCCGATCGCTCATTCACCCACCACTGTGTCTTTTATGTTTGAAAAGCGACAAGCGCTATCAGTGTTATTTATATACACACTATAGCCGAACTTAATAACTTCGACGAGTTGCTGTCGTAAACTAAATCTAGACAATTATTGAATAATCATAACAAAAGAAATGACGGACAATAACTGTGAGCATGAATGACAATAACTTTGAACACGTCAATCAAAAAATAAAATGATAACATTTAAGGAAAATATCAAACTTTTATCTAATATGATTCTTCATATATTGTCACGACTATACCTCCCAATGGAGAAAATCAAGTAAACAATGACGTAACTGTTGGAAATTTGGCGTATACAGATTTCCAGAGCACAGGCAGCATCTACAATGTAAAAGATCCCGAGTGCAGAATTTTTCTAATCCTTTTTTAATTTGTCGATAGAATTGCTGACTGTAATAACACAAAAATAATTTTCAGGTCGAAAATATTTTTCATTATTCATTTACTTTTTTAACAGTTAACACGTTTGTTTTAAAACTTACACTTAATATAACGGTCGATTGAGTAATAATCTTGTATCAACAAAAGTAGGTTGTATTGATATTGATTACCAGCTTTTCTTTAGAAAGGAAAACGATTGTTTTTCATAATTAAAATGTTTAGGATAAATTACAGACTTTTCAATTCTTTTTGAATCTTTCTTTTAATGCCGCTGAACCACCCGCTTAGAAAGCGGAAAAACAAGATTATGATGTGAGTCGATGTTTAAAAAGAAATCAATAAACAAACATCGCTTCCATACTGTACTTAAGGTCACTCTGAAATAAATTTTAAGCCTACGAGGATTGTATACTTTTTTGAACGGGGAAATTTAACATGGTGGCAGTATCGTTGAACTGCGTAAATACAGCAGGTATTAAATTTGATAAATTTTGATACATAGATACACAGATCATTAAGGACAGTTCAACCTATGTGTTTGACTCAAACAATTCAAACTGTTCCCCTCTTAATAATCCTTTGATCAATATTAACTAAATTCCAAATGTACTGATTCGATTGAGATCTGTGATTTTGCTTGTCGATAAATTTGAACACAGCCTCTGCCATTATTTACAGATTACAAATCACATCCATTCCACTTAATCCTGATTAAGCCAATTAGTGAAATGAGACGCGTACGGTTGATTATAATGATCAATGATACATGCTTCCTTCCCTGTCTTCATATTTTGTTGGCTCCATAACCAGCACGTCTTTCTCCAAGTTCAGCTAACAAGTTTGCGCGCAGATTTCCTCACCGCTTTGGTAGGTAAACAACATTGGATGAGAATTAAGTTTTGAATCAACTTTCCAATGTTTCAGAAGCATCCAATGAGCTCTAAATACAAAATATCTGTTCTCTTTTCCCAGGAAGGTCACTTTGACAAAGAATCTAGCCAAAGCCAAGTGGTCTCAGAACACCTAAAAAAATCTAGGAAACTAACGGCTTTTTCCAAGAAAATAAAAATCCAGGAGCCCAATGCACAAAATATATGTTCTCTTTATCCAGGAAATTTAAACATAATTTGCATCAGGTATCAAATCGTCTTAGAACACATTTGTATACTCCAGAAGAGTAGATTTTTAGATCGAATACATAAAAATGTAGGTACCCATAATACAATTTAGCTGTTCTTTCTTTCCAGGAAAGCCAAAAAAATCTCACAAGCATCAAATGCTCTAAGAACACATCAATTTTTTTCCAGGAAGCCAAAATTTTCGGCCGAACACATCAAATTTTCCAGCAAAGTAGCTTTCGAAATATTCTTCGAACACATGTAAATTTCTAGTAAAGACATGCCTTTCGAACAGATATTTTGCAACTATTTTCTGCTTTTAAATAATCTAAATCAAATTGTCCATATAATCTAACTTTTGGTTAGAAATAAATCTGTATTTTAGTGAAATCTTTTAAATTTGATTGGATAATCGAAGTAAATATTTATAAATGTCTCTTTCTTTCATACATTTTTCTAGATATTCCTACGGAAAAGTGGTCTACAGTTGCAAGATAAACATAGTCAATCTGCGTGTGGAACAGTGAGAATTAAAAAAATCACTTGGGCTGGAGAATTTGGTTCTATTTGGTAGAGATTTTACTTTGTTTACCTATCTTGTATGCAAAATGCCCACTTGCATTGTTATTTATGCAAAGCAGCATTCAAAATAAAATCATGAAATGCCGAAATAACTCAGATTATGTCGATATTGCTTATACTTGAAGATATTTTACTACAAAATCTCTCCCAAGATCAAAAATTATCAACAATTTTTCAACAAAAATGCCTTCAACTGCATAGGTCTATCTTATAGAATACCTTCTTCTATTACTTAAGTAAATTTAGGAAATTTAGTAGACTTAAGTAAATTTAGGAAATTTAGTAGAATTAGGGATTTGATTAAAAAAATCCTTTTTTTAAGCAGCAGCACGAATTTAAACGTTTAATTTTAAAAAGTTCGAAAAATCATTATCTTTAATTATTGATGGTGCCCTTTTGCCCTTTTATCATATCTTGAAAGCCTTTTTCTCTGGTATTTTGAACTCATTTTGGCGAATCTCTCAAAACATATCTTTGACAGAAGCTCTATTAGCATCATTTTGAGAAAATTCGATTTCAAATTTTTTCCATTGATACGTCGGCCTCAAGAGTAAAGAAAAAAAAATCGAAAAGTGAAATACAAACCCTTTAGCGTCTCTTTTCAAGCTATCAAAGCCATTCAAAGTCTTTAAGTCACCAAAAGTCACTCATGCAAAAGTATGAAGCTTTTCCAACCTGGTGAATATCATTTGTGGTAACACAAAAAAGCGATTGTGCATTGGAAGGTATGAAAACAAACACACGAAAATTGACCTATGTTTGCATGTTATTTTCAAGAAACGATTTTTTTAATTTAATGGTGGTCTACCAACTTAATGATCACTCCTACAGATGGGATAGGGCAAAATAACTCAAAAAGAAATCAAATCATGCTACATTAAATTGGATATGTTAGTAATTTTCATCTATTTTAAAGTTTCCTGATGTAGGCATAATTTACATTTTGTTTTGATGCCGACTTAATTTCCTTGATTATTCCGTCGATCTATTTTTAGATAATGGGTCAGACTTATAATCTGCTATCGAATGCTATTCAGTTTGAAAATCAGAGGAGCGCTATCAGAATCATTTATTCAACATTTTATGTACTCAGCTTACTTGGTCTTTATAATTTCTTCTTATTCTACAAACGGTTGCAAGGTAACGAACATAGCAATTATCAAATTTAATGGAGCCAGCAAATTAATACAAATTTGATGGATATCAGGTGAAAGATTTGATTTGGTGATTATCCTTTCTCTCGTATTTGTTTAAGTTTTTATAAAGGATCAGTGTTTTTTATGAAATAAGATTAGATTGGAGTTACGGTGAAATTCCATAACATAAGTTTTAAAGAAATTTCGTAAATGCAGATCTTCTTAAGAAACAAATTTGTCCTCCATCTGGATATCTGGATGCCTAAGTGATTCTATATGCATCTCTTAAAAATCCATGAATATTTACATTTGTGAAAGAGTTCATATGAAATTGTAAGGTAGATGCCCTTTGAAATGTGACCAGTGACTTTTGATAAGAATTTTCAAAAATCTGACTGATAAGTTAGTGATATAATTTAATGAATTTAAACGCAAAAATTGTAGAGCGAAAAATTTGCTTTCCAACTGTAACACCAACTGGATGTTTAAAAGTACAAATCGATATATGCCATTTAAATGGAGAAATTTGGAAATTTGAAAATTTTTGAAATTGTAGAAAATTTATCCTTGTGAATGACTTAGAGAAAGTGAAAAGGAGATGTCCTTGGAAATTTGTGACTTTTGAAACTTGTAAAATAAATAATAAAACTTTTGAGTAGGAAAATAAGAATTTTCAAGAATCTTATTGATGAGTCAATGATATAAATTTGTGGAAAATGCAATTGATGTGGATTAGCTAGCGTCTACAATGTGGTATAACTGTAAACGTGCATCGTTTATCCGTAATTGGTCTCTTTACAAAATTACTTCTACTTTAATAAAGCAGCTCAATTAGTAATGAACCTAATTTCCATATTATTACACTGCCAGACAGTATATACCTCATCAATCAAATAATACAAAATAAATGTTACGTTTATTCAGTTGTGGTTAGAGAAGTTAAACATGAAATGCTTACAAAAATACAGCCATGAATGTGGTTCCTATATGTAAACTTTACTACGGTACTTTGTGATATTTTTCGCACATCCCAAAATCTTAGGGGTAGAAAAAGGGGGCTCAACTCTTCCCACTTCCCTTAAAAATCAAAATTTAGAATAACATACGACAAAGAAAAATACTTGGAAAATGTTAGTGATACATCATTAACGGACATAATCATACTGACGTCAACATCTCGTAAGCATTTTGCATCGTAAATCATCGTTATTCATCATCATCAATCTTTAGATCATTTTCAATTGATGTTTTCCATTTGTAACCATAAACAAATTTTTCTTTTCTTATCTCAGCATAAATCATAAAAACCTCATTTTATCAGATCCCAACGACAAATATTTTCTTAAACATTTCTTGGAATGTTTTTCCAAAGTATCTTTACGTATTTTCAAATTAGCCATTACGTTTTCATTATGTTTTGCATATAACTCATGTTTTTTCTACGAAAGTTGTATTGCTTTCATACAAAATTTACCATATAGGAACCTTTTTTCAAAATTATAGTGCAAATGTTTAATAACAACAACATGACGCTCAAATTTGATCAAACAATAAAAACAACTTAAATCTTAAATTTTTCTTTAAACTTAAACAAGAGTGAGCCCTTCTTCAAAGTAAACGCTGTATTGATTTTTGTTAATCGTCCTCAATCTACTCCTCTTCCTAGGTTTCAGTAAAAATCCACAATAATGACATTCTTTGACTAGGAGAACTACAAGTAGAAGGGCTTAAGATCTCCCTAACAGGTTTTCATGGTACAAATAAAAGATGGAACGACCCGAAACCAGCCGAAACTACCCAAAACCACCCAAATCCACCAAGAATTTTTGCAAAACCACCCGAAACTAGCCATAAAATGAGTCAAAGATGCTGAAAAGACCCAAAAATAGCTTTCAGTACCAAATTTAAGTAAATTTGGTCCCGAAATAAATAGTTTGTAAGACAAGTCAACTTTATCAGCAAGGCTACAAAAGTTTTTTTTACTATATAGTATGATGATGGAGGACTTTACTAAATACAATAGTGTATAACCAAGTAGTTGTACAATTGAATAAAAGTGAATGGTGGAGTGTCCTTCAAATCTGTTGTCCACGGTAAATTGTCTCCTCAATTTTTAATAAAACTTTTTGCATATGCATTTGGACACTCGGAACAACCGTCTCGCAAGATCAAATCAGCTTTTAAACCAGACAAGCTACTTCTGTAAGTTTTTAAATTCTTCTTCAACTCAGCTACACGAAAATTTGACAAGTTTTCCAAACTTGAAACATTCTTGCCAACAGGAAGAAAGCTCTTAAATTGCTCCATGATAAGAAGGATACATTAAGTGAATCCAAAATATAAGTAGAACAAGAAAATAATAACAAGAAGATACAACACTTCCACAGCAAAGAGTGGCGCGAGTTGTTTGTTTTGGTTATGAACATCAGTTGCCTCGTTTCCAGAGCACTCTTCCGTACAGGATTTTTGGCATTCGGAAAAGAGTCTATTGCAAGTTTTTTCTTGCATTTAAGTTTCTTGCAATCGGGTTCTGGTACATGCTTCGAAAAGTCTTATCTTGGTCTCTAGGAAAATACGTTTGTTCAAGAGGACACTTTATTTCATTATACTTAATAAAAGGTGGGATTTTTACTGCCATGGTTTTTAAAGCGTTTGACATTTTCAATTTTCTCATCTACTTTTCTTTTTCTCAAATTTTGTTTAAGAGTACAAAACAAAAACATTGTATGAGAGGATCCAGGGATTTGAAAGTTATTATTTGAAAGTAAGATGCCACAACATGTTGCTTCTCCCCACTAGCGCCTGATCCCCACACCTTCGTGTTGTTAAGTCTTAACACCAGTGTGTCAAGCTCAACACCGTCCTGTAGTGGGTACATTTGGCGCTATTAATTTATGTACGGTGTTAAGGATTTCAAAACCTTAGCGCTGTGGCGTCTAGAATGAAAGGAAAATAAGCACAAATGCTTGGTGTTAAGTAGTAATTCGCACGACGTCTGGAGTGAAAAAAGTTTCATTCTTGATGCGCGGTGTTAAGCAAACTTGAAAATCGCAATGAAAATTTCAAGTGATAAGCAATAGAAACATAAGATTTTTTCAAAGTTCGGAAAGTGCATACACTGCTTGATCAAAAAGATGAAATGACGAGGAAAGAAGATATGGTTTCGTCCGAAATTGTACGGAACTACGGTACCCTCCATTTTAGGCTGTTCGGGAATGTGATGCAAAGGATTCATAGAAATTGTTTTTCCCCATTTGTTGCTTACAGCCTTTAAAAAATGTTGTATGACATCTTGATATTTTATGGGATAGCCAAAATCAACGTACTCTTTTCCTCTCTTGGTAAGCTGCTTTCAACTACGTTTTTCTGTTGTTTTTTCCTGCTCAAAATCCAAAGCGGTAATGCACCGTTGTTGGTGTTATTGCAAAAACAATGGAAAAATATTTTAGGGTCTAAAGGGTGCGCTAACTTATTTTTTATGGTACCGACCTACACCAAAAATTTCTTGCTGCATCAAGCAAGTTCATAGTCCCTCAGAGAACTGGCGCCAAGCTTAACGCGACGTGACTATAAAATTTGACGTTGAGCTTATGGTCTTTAGCTGCGCTAGGTGGGGGCCAAGCTTTAAGCAGCATTGTATTACCAAATGCACTTATAGTTGAATTGTTGAAAAAGTGGAAAAATATTGAAGGAGGCTAAAGAGTGCGCTAACATATTTTTTATTATAGCCATCTATATCGCAATTGTCGCAAAGAACCAAGAGAATTTGGTGTTTAGCTTAAAACGGCTCTCATTACGTTAAGTGGGGACCAGGCTCAAGAGACTTACGCTTCCGGCTAAAGCCTGGTCCCCAAATATCGCAGCTAGAGGTGTTAAACTTAACACCAAATTCTCTAGGCGCGTCGGGTTAAGCTTGCCGCCAATTTCCCGAGGGACTATGAATTCGTTTGATGCACCAAGACATTTTTGATGTAGGTAGGTACCATAAAACATTTGTTCGTGCACTCTTTAGCGCGTTAAATATCTCCATTGTTCTTGTAATAGCACTCGCAACAGTATATTGCCGCTTTGGATTTCGAGCAGGATAATTATTAATCCTACTAACCTCTTTAATTGGCTTAAACCCGAGTTTTATGCTAGAAATGTTTCAAAACTTATATTATCTTTGTTCCACTAAACTCTTGAAACTACCAAAAACTTTACGCTACAGCTTTGGCATTTATGGGTTGTCTTTTAAAGCATCGTTACTATGGAATCAGTTACTAAAACATTGATACTTACATGAAATACAGAGCCTAGAGGTTTTCAAAGCCAAAATTTAACTTTGGAATGGTTTAAATTGTATGTACCACATCTGTCGGTAATCGATTGGAGATATTTCAAGGGAATTCACTTTTTTTATCATAGAGTTAGATTTTATTAGTTTTACAACATGTATATATAACTACGTCCCTTCCAACTATGAAGGAAGATATTATTATCTGAATTATATTGTTATTCAGGTCGAAGAAAACTGAACATTTTGGAAAAATATATCCATAAAATTTCGCGCGTTGCCTAGCTTTGCGAGGTATCTCACTTGAAAACAAGCCATTTTTACTTAAAATCGAACGTATTTTCTGAAATGTCTAGTTCTTGAGATATAGCCATTTAAAAGTTGGAAGATTTAATACACGCGCAGCGTGACACCAGGCCTTAAAGGGTTAAATAGTGGTAGGAAAACGTAGCAGAAAGTAGCTTGCCAAATAAACTTTTTCCGATCCGATACGCGGATCGTTTTCCTGAGTGGATGTTAGGTCCGCATCTCGATAGCTGGATTTCAGTTGTAAAGTTGTAAATACGGTCAAAAATTAATACATTATTTGAGAATATTTTACTTTTCAAGTAATTCTTCTCAAAGTTGCTTGGTTGTCGCAAAAAAAGTGAAACACCAACAAAAAATGGAAAAGTCCCATCCTGGATGTTCGATATTTCAGAGGTGCCAATATAAATATACAGGTCAGCTTTCGTTAAAAACAGAAACTATGTTTAAAACAGCATAGTATGAAGGATCTAAGGAAACAGCTAAGCCTAAACTTCGAGAAAATACGTAACAGAGCAAGAGATGACAAATTTCAAGCAGATGTCACCTAAAAACTTGTGAGTTTGGTCAAAATGACTAAATTGTGGAGCTATTGGCGAGTTGCTAAGGTGCATTGGCGAGTTGGTAAGGTGCATTGGCTTGCGAATAAGAATCCCGAGCTCGACTTTTTTTCGAGGCTTTTGGTAGTTGAATTTGCCAATCACTGAGATATTTCCAGGCGCGAGGGTTAAATCACTTGGAAAAAATCTCGCACAGTCAAAAATCCAATAAATCCCAAAAAAATCCCATAAAAATGTTTCAATCCTAAAAAAGTCCCAAAAAATCTGTCAATCTCAATCTGTCGTACGCTAAATTCGGAAGTGATTTACCCCTCGTTTCCAAACAGGCATGATCTTTATTGATAACAGTTTGTGAAAAATTCAAGAAGCACCCTGGAGGTAAACAATTCATCCTTGCGGGTAACAACAGGGTGTTTTCGTTATAAATGATAAAAATAGTGATTTTTTACCAAAAGCATTAATTTCAAAGACTTTTACAATTCAAATTCGAAACCTACTCGAGATGCGAAATTTATTAAAAAACGCATTAGTACCGAAAAAAATTCAGTCAACCTAGAGGGCTTTAAATTCAAAATATCCTCTGGTGCTTCGTCCCATTCATGGTTGGGCTTCCTACGATGTCGGAACTAAATATTTTCAGAATCCGGCAGCCCCAAAATCTTTAGTGCTTGCTACGGCCCTGCATGTTGATAAATCTAAATTTCAGACCCGCAACAGGAAATGGTGATCAAGCTTTGGAAGAAAGTTGATACTTGTGTCTGTGACAAAGCTGTAGCAAAGGTATTCGAGTATTGTTACATCAAAACTTTCCAATGTGGCTTTATGAGGAAAACAGTCTAGGCTCAGAACAGTTTACAATGTGTGGCCTTGGAATACAATCTGATACAGTGGATTGATTTAGTCGACTTTAAAGCATTTGATTCTATTGTTAAAAGTGACATTTGAGCTGCAATGGACCACTTAAATTTTGCAACAAAGTATATTTGCGTTTAAGCTTTCTGCGTTCATTATTACCTCTAAGTACTGTTCGTATAGCTCAATGACTGCTTTCAAGTGGATCCTGGTACAGGCCAAGGATAAATCCAAGCCTCACTTACATCATTGAGTGTTTCTTGGAATCGGCAGTTTTATTTCACTGAGCAAATGGAAAGCGGGCGATAGAAAAAAAATTCGACTATAAAATTTCATGTTACAGGACCCTTTGGAAAACAGTAAGTTATCATTTCTACAAAAATATCTCGTAGAAATATGATGAATAAAAATAAAAAATGACATAGGGTAAGTACGTGACACTGCAGCTCTAAGCAGGGCTGACTATAAAGATCTGCCAAAGCCAGCTTGACCATTAGCGCTAAAAATGACTAAAACTATGTTCATTGAAGTATATTGTGAACAATTGTTTCTAGAGCAAGTGGCTGTTGACATTAAATTGCATAGAACCAAATGGGAGAAGCTAATAAATTATGCAAAGTGAAGAAGAACTATCGAGGGTGAGAGGGTGGACTCGAAAAATACTTGATCTAATTATTAAATAAAACAGCCGCAAACTGAAACTCCGACGAATAAAGTAAACAAACTGTCGAGAATGGCCGTAATGCAACGGAGGAAAAAGCTACACGTAAAATTTATACTGGACAACTAAAACTTTTTTTCAATTTGAATCTTTCAGTTAATTTGTAAGGACCAAGTGTTTATTACCAGAATCTTAGTCCGAATTAATACACTCTTTTTTTGTAAGAACAAACTTTATAAGAACATTGAAGCTCAAATTGCTCCCAAACTCGACCTTTTTTAGTATCAATCGCTGGCGCTTATCGATAGCACAAAGCTGAACCCATCAACGTTGTGCTATTCAATTTGACATAAAATAAAAACAATAAATTTTACGACCTGTCAATTTGGGATCGTTCAAAGAATTTATTGTCAAGCGTCGACAATAAACCTTACTGTTCAAATAATAATTACTTGTTTCGCCAATACGGTTATTTAGGTAACTGAGACAATTGTCGACGTCTTTTTGATTATTTACGTCTAAATCTTCCATTTTTTAACTGCAGAGTGTAGCTTTAATTTAGAAAGTGCAAATTAATAGATAGAATACGCTTAAAGTAAATTGTGTGTAGATGGTAGCAGCGTTCAAAAAATGTTGAATCCTTAAAAAATAGCTCCAAGGTTAAGATAAAACTCAAAAATTGATCTCCGGGCTTCCGTTATTTCAAAAAAATGTCTTAAGAATCATTTTTGAAAAGCCGTTTTTGACAATTTCTTTTTGAAATACAAATACAAATACAAATACTAGGTTTAGTCACAAAAACCTCTGGGGCGTAGGCTTATCCTAGCGTCCCCCCTTTCACCACAATTTCATCCCAGGCTTGCTGGTTGCTTGCTCTGACAGCTAGTTTTGTCCAGAGTTGTTCTTGGCCGCTATACTCGATGACAACGGATCTGACGCGAGATCGGTCTTGATTGTATCGTAGTAACGACAACGTGGTCTACCATGACCTCGGGCTCCACCATCTGGTACAAATACTAACGCTTCATACAACCCAGTGACCTCACTTCGTAACATGTCGATCGATCCAGGACAATGAAAACATATTAATTCATATTTTTTCGGCGATAAGCGCAAGCCGAAAGGTTCTACATTGTTAAAAATAAAGTTAAGCATATTTTGCATGCCACCGGCTGACAGGGTGAATAGAATTTGGTCGTCTGCATACTCCAATGTAGCGAGGTGTAACGCCACTAGCTTATGCCTTCATAAGACAGGCGGAACGACCAAATTAAAAACGACAGGGCAACAGTGAAAAAAACTTGGTGAAGCCGGACATCCTTGTCTAACACCGCGCTGCAGATCGAATACTGGTCCTACAGAATGGTTTATTGACACTTTCGCCTTTGCGTCGAAACAAAGACTGAGTGCGCGTTTGACCATGGATGGTGAAAGAAACAAGTTCAGCACACGTGGTGAAAGAAACAAGTTCAGCACACAAGAGTAGTACGATTCAGTGCGTTAAATACTCCTTTATATATTGAATTCAACGGATCGTTTTGCAACTCGACGCAATATCCAGAGATTATTAGCACAAGACCGACCACGGATAAAGCCGGCTTGTGTCCACGTAACAAACTCTTTGACACCTTCACGGACTTTTTGAAACACAAGAATTGCGTATAGTTTGTATATCGATGTTAGTAGACATATGGGCCGTGACGAATCAACTGAAATTGCATTCGTCTTCTTTGGAATTGGAACAATATTGCTGATTCGATCAGATTGCGGAGGTCCACAACGGATTGTCCATACACGAACCATTAGGGTGAATAGCAATTGCAAAAGTGTCAGCCCTTCGCGTTTGAGATACTCGGGAGCAAATTTGTCATGACCCGCTTGGCGGTTTTCGTTGAAGTTACGTACAGCCCTTTCAAAGCCATTAAACGAAAGAGTATCGTCCTTATCACAAGATGCTAACTCGCAACCAGACACTTCTAACGGGCTTCCATCTCCTAATTTATGGTGTTCTCGGTAGTGTTCGGTAAAGTCTTTCGCCGGGGGCATGATAACTTTAGTGTGTGGGCGATGCTGTCTTTTTAGTAAACTGTATCCTTTGAATCCGTCCTGTTTGAACGCATTCGATAGTTCAGTAGCCCCACGCTCTAGCGTTGCAACACGGTCAGCCGTTTGGTAGTTTCGACATAGACTACGGTATGTGTCGCGAAGTAAACGTGTGACTCTTCGACCAGATTTTTGGATGAACTTCCATATACTGCGTTTGCGATGTATAAGTTTGATGGTTTCAACCGAGAATTTATTCGGAAATTGACTTTTGGTTTTCTTTGCAGCGGCTATTGGAAAAGAAAAAATCACATTTGACAGAGATTCTGAGTCGAGTTTCTGGGTCTGTTTGCGCCAACACATTAGTGATTTTGTTTTGAAATGCAGTTTGGTAATCAACACTGTTGCGGAGCATAGATTGATCAATTTGAGTAGGTCGTGTTGATACGTTTTTTGCGAGTTGCGGGTGGAAGCTGACTTCAAACGCTACTAATCCATGGTCAGTGACGACAATAGCATGGTGTGTAACAAAGAGTTGAGATACAAAACGCATTTGAGGATCAGGTACAAATATGTGATCAAGAACGGAACGAGTATGGTACCGCAGGTGCCTCCAGGTCAAACGTTTTGAATCAGTGCAAGAGAAATGAGATGCGACATGACGAAGATGGTTTTCAGATGCATATCAAGTAACAATTATCCATTTGAATTAGACATAATGTCATTATTGAGTAAGAATGGACCAACAGTGTTTGATGACTCAGCGCCAAAATCACTCTCTGCAAGATTAGTCCTACGTCCAATGCGTGCATTAAAATCACCTAGTAACCAGGTGTTCGGTGTTACAACAGTGCGTAGTTGGGAATAAAAATTTTCACGGATACTAGTAGCTGCGGAGTTTGGTGGTGAGTAGGTGCAAACTAACTTGACTGGATGTTCACTGTCATGAAGGAGAATGTTCATTGTCATTAATCTGTCATTTGAATCAGGTATTCCACAAGTATCGGACACCAAATGTGCATACTTTTTGTGTACAGCACAAAATGATCCCCGATGACCTGAGCATTCACCGTAGCAGAATATTATGTAATTCTCTGTTGAGGTGCTCATGAATCCATCACGGCGTGTCTCTTGTAAGGCACAAAGATCGAATCGATTGTTTGTTAACGTGAAATCAAGGTCGTTGAGTGTCTCATCAGCGGGAAGAGTCCTGCAATTTAGGGTTGCTATTCGTGTTCAATCGGGTCATTTACGAGCATGTTTCAGCAACGAGGTGGGAAAGGTTCTTCCATCGATACGATGGCTAGTATCGCCAGAACAGAGATGAACAGCATCCTCATCGAAGCCGTTGTATTGAATGTGTTGGTGTTGGGAGGGTTTCACACGTCCTACTGCCGTCTTGCGAGGATCGACAGTGCCACTTCCAGTTTCAACATCAGCGTCAACCTTCAGTAACGTGGATGGTCATATTATTTATAACTTTCTTTTTGAAACTATCGTTTAATTTTATTCTTTGACACGCGAAGTAATAAGAAAACTGTCGGGATTTTGTCGGATTTTTTTCAAAGATCTTGCGAATGTTGCGGCATCGCGGATAGCTTCAAAGGTAATGGATTCTTTTTGTTTGAAACAATGATATAATTAAATAGTTGGCCATCTATCTTTCTTATATCCTTGCGGATACCTCTAGTGGTCGCTCAAAAATGGCACTGGCAAATTTGATTCTTTGCACCACACTATGGGCGCGTTCACACTGCAGGACACTGTTAAGTAGGACACTGTTGATATGTGAATTGCTTCGAGCTCTCTCGCTTTTTGTCTTTTAATTGATGCATTGACCAAGTAAAGGAATCACATTTTTTGTAATTCAGCCAAATCGGAGATCTCCCTTTCAATTTTGTATTCGCAATAAAAATGTACATAAGAAAACAACCATGCAACGAACAAATTACTGAAAGAGAGATGGTTTTAGATACAGGGTGTCTAAAAAAAACTTGGACCGGTTGAAAACATACATAACAGTCTTTGATATGATGATATGCATTATAAAGAATTAAGTAGGAAAATGATTTTAATTTTTATGTTGAGAGTAATGCAATTGAAGGTCGTAAATATATATAATCGTTTTTGTTTCGCTTAGTTATTATTTTCAAAATTAAATATTTGGCTGTTTTAAAACTGTTGTTTAACGGTGAAAAGTTTTTTGAGATGACATACACATGACATTAATTGCATAATCTGTGGTCAGATCTTCGCACATTTTGTTTCCACATACTGCTTCCATCGTTTACGATCAGCCGCTTTCCTTTCTGCCGTCAACAATGGTAACTTCAGATTATCTTGTATTTGGTCTGACCATCGTTTCGGAGGTCTACCACGTGGTCGTTTACCAGTGAACGACTCTTTGTAGGCCCTATAAACATGACTTTCATCGCCTCTTCGGGTAACATGACCAAACCAGAGAAGACGTTTCTTTTTAATTGTGTCTAGGATGTTTTGTTTCATGGAGAATTGGGCTCTGATATCTTTCATTTTACACCTGTCACGACGGGTTTTACCAGCAAGACTTCGGAGACAGTCGTTTTCAAAAACAAGCAATTTGTTTGAGTCTTCAGCTTTCAGTGTCCAAGATTCGGATCCATAGGTAGCGATCGGTAGTATTAGCGAGTTGTAGAGTCTGAGCGTTTGAAATATCCCTTCTGTTCCATACGCTGCATTTTAAACAACCGAATGCTGAGGACGCTAAGGCGATTCTTTTGGTAACACCATCTGTTGTGTTTGGGATACATGAGCCAAGAAAAATAGACTGGTCTACGTTCTCGACGGGCTCATTTGTTGATTTCAATATCCTCAGTTTCTGGTGACATTATCTTGCATTTTGGAGCATTTATATTTAATCCCTATTTTCTGCAGGCGTCTTCTAGCTCTTGTGTGGAAAGTTTCAACTTGTTAAAAATCAGGGATACAAGGGTGGTATCATCTGCATATTGTATGTCAGTTGTTAAGTCATTTATCAGGTGGAAATCGTTCTAACATTTCAATTCGTCCATTAAAAATTCTAGGAGGATGTTGAAGATACAGCCTTGTCTTACTCCTACGAGAACGGAGAACCAATCTGTGAAGTTACCATCAATCATAATTGCACATTCTGTATTCTTGTACATGTACTCAATTATCTTTACGATCTTTGAGTTTACACCAATGGATTTCAGCATTTTCCAGACCGCATTTCTCCAAACTGAATCAAAAGCTGCCTTAAAATCGATGAAATTAAAGTGTGTTGGTATCTTTTTTTCTTTAGCCTTTTCTATTATCTGTCGAACTATGAAAATGGCATCAACTGTACCTCTTCCGGGTCGAAAACCGTACTGAATTTCAGTGAGTTTAACAGCTGCCTTTTCATTAGCACTCTTAAGAAAATCTTTCCGGGGATAGATAGCAGGGCTATTGCGCGATAATTACTTCTGACCAATTTGTCTCCTTTTTTGTGGACAGGCGATACAACCATTTTGGAGAAGTCTGTGGGGGTCTTTTCACTTTCCCAGATTTGATTAAAGATTTTATGCAGAGCATTAACCATCGTATCTCCACCAGCTTTTATTTGTTCCATCGTGATTGAGTCGAATCCTGGTGCTTTCTTTGTTTTCATTTTCTTTATAGCATTTTGTATTTCTCTTTGGTTATTTTATTAGAATTTGTATCTGGTTCAATTTGTGCATCATTTAAGGAGTCTAGCGCGTTTTCGTCATGTGGAAAGGATGTGTTCAGATGATTTTTGAAATAATCTTTCCATAGTTCTAATATTTTGTTTTTCTGAAAATATTTTACATTGTTATCATCTTTAATTGCCGGTAACGACTTCTTAGGTTTCCCTTCGAGTTCTTTTACGGATTTGAACAAATTGTAACTATCATTTCTACGAAACTGCTCTTCCAATTTGGCGACCTTCCCTTGCAGCTGTTGGGTCTTTGCCTTTCGTACAGCGGTTTTGACTCGTTTGTTGAAGACTAGGTAATTATCACGGTTCTGGGTTGTTGGGTTATACAACATACGTGTTCTTACGTTCCTTCGCTGAGCACATAGCTCTACCTCTTCCTGGGACATTCTTCCACAGCTTTACGTTTACGAAGTCCTACGGTTTCTTTCGTAACTTCGTTAGTAATATTCTTGAAGTCAGTATAGACCTCTTCAACGTCTGCATTTGGGGCGATGTGTAGCAATGGCTTAAACCTTCCTTCAAATTGAGATACCCTTTGAGATACCCTGTAGTAAAAGAAATTACTTCAATCAAGATAGTAAAATGAATGATAAAACCTAAAATTCATGTAGCTGGAAAGTTCTTTTCTTTCTTAGTAAAGTTTGTAATTTTCGCGCGTACTAATTTTTGCGCAGTGACACACAAATTCGAACCGAAATTACATGGAAAATTAATACGCCCGAAAATTTCTGTTCACGTGCTAAGTTAGCTTACTCACGTTCTCAAGATAGCTTCATCAATTTTGAAACGTATGCAAAATCGAAAGTATGCTATATTTGGGGACATCAAATATACATGATATATCAACAATCGTATCTTGATACACTTGGACAGTATTATTTCCTTGACACACTTCAAACTTTCAGCGAAATCTCTTGAAAAATCTTCTGCGCTTGATGATATGTAGCATGCTCTTGTAATTGCTTTCTTGATTTTAACTACTTAGACCTGTTTTTTGCTAGGACTTTGCTAATAATCTTAACTAGCTACATAGAATATTTCAAAAGATATTTATCTTGAAGTTAACGGCCGTAAATTAATATTTTGAGAAAAACTATTAAAACTATTGTCATTTTTGTTTATTTGATGGGAATTCCGTTACATAGTACGGTAACTCGTTAAAATTGTTAACAATATTATATCAATATTATTTTCATAATCTGAATCAAAAGAAACATATTAAGAGTTACAAAAGAAAACAATGGGACCTATAAAAGTTGCAGTCTGAACGCACCCTATATGTGGTGTTGTGAAAAAAATAAGTAGGACAAAAGATAAAGTATGTATGTTTGGCTGACAAAGATGATAGATTTAATTGTTCAGTGGATGCGTTCACATTGCATGAGTTAAGCAGTTTTAGCTTATCACATGCTTAGCACGTTTATGAAAAGATTTGAAAATGCAACATGAACGTAAAACAATGTGTATTTCTTTTATTCTACATAGTTTAAATACCTTGTGACTACCTTTTATCGAACTATTTTTTTTTATTAGCTATTGATATGGTTTCCAAATTCATGTCTTTAACATGTCTGACATGTACTCTTTATAACAAAATTATTAACTCTTTCATTCAGAAAACGGTGCATTTTTGAAGAAAAAAAATGATTCATAAAAGGTTCAAAAATTACGTAACGCAAAATTTAATAATTTAGACCCCCCCCCCCCCTCCCCCCTGTCACGCTTTTTCCCTATAAAAAATAGTGATTTTTTCAATGGGTGTCACAAAAATGTCGGACACCCCCTACCCCCTAAGTGTTACGTACTTTTTAACGATCCTAAAACGTACTTTCGGAAATCCCAAGGTCTAAAAATACTTATTTCTTGAGATATAAGACTTTAAAGTGTACTTTTTATCACACTGCGTGGGGATCACTGGGACTGAAAGGTTTAAATCATAACTTATCAACTAACTCAATCATATGGGTCTGTGCTGCCCGTAAAAGTATGATTTTCACCCCTTCCGAGTCCCGCCGAGGGTCGCAAAATTGAGAAATTCGATAAACTTGCAATCGATGTCGAATAAAAGATATGTAGACAAGCTTTGTATCTAAGTGAGGTAACAGTGTTAAGGCTACACTGATAAAGGTTTCTTTCATTAATACATTTAAAGATTTCTTTAAACCAATTTATGGTAATGTATACTAGGTTTATAAAGACATTTAAAAACTTATAATGAAACAGCAAAGTCTTTAGAGACTCTTTCAGAGACAAGATAAATTTTTAGCGTTGAAATTGTAAAAATTTCTAGTCCCTACAAAAAAGCGGAAATATGTATTACATAATTGTATTGAAACATGTTTAATATATTTAATATATAGGGTATTTCTGAAATATGGTGATACACTGGTAAACTTCATGAAAGAAAACTTTAAAATTATTTATGAAAGATATATTTTACCAGTATGTGTATCCCCAGCTTCACCGATCATATTTATCATAGTTGATTTCTTTTGCAATTTCACAAAACAAACTAGACAGAAGCATCAAATGAGCCCTAAATACAATATATCTGTTCTTTTTTTTCAGGAAGGTCACTTTGACAAGGAATCTAGCCCATATATGCCAACTCTCACGCATTCCTAAATTGCAATACGCAATTTTTACAGAGTGAAAATCTCACGCAATTTCTCTATTCTAAGACTCACACTCATTTCAGTACCACCATACGCATCTTCCACACGCATCTGACGCATTTTTAATGAAGCGGGGAATTTTCCCGAATTTTCATTGAAAAAAACCGGGAAAAGGCGGAAAAATCTAGGCTGCTTCACATCACTCTGCGAAACACGGGTTTCTTACACGTGTAACTTTTGTAAGGGTCGGCGAATCAGACTAGGAAAAATCGGGAAAATTCCGGAAAAAAATCAACAAAAAAAGCGCCGAGCAAAAAAAACAAAAAAAAGGTCGACAGCCATTTTGGTATCGTCAGTGTTTCGGTTCAGTTCAGTAAATCGTTCAGGTTCGTCAAGCGTCCTGGGAAAAATTGATGATCTCACGCAAATGGAATTAAAAAGTTGGCAAAATAAAAATGAAGGAGCTCAAAACACAAAATATCTGTTCTGTCTGTCCAGGAAATCTAAAAAAAATATAGCAGGCGTCAAATAGTCTCAGAACAGGTCGTATTTTCCAGGAAAATTTTTGGCTGAACACCAGCAAGGTAGATTTTGAAATATTCTCCGAGCACATGTAAATTTCTAGGAAAAACATGCCTTCCGAACAGATATATTGCAAAAGTGCCTCGTTGGCTGCTTTCGGCTAGACAATATCTACTGCTAGCAAAGACTGAGGACCCGACTGAGGATCTAAACCCGGCGAGCTGACGGGAATAAGGTAGATGGCGAAAGTCTCTTGGAGGTTCGAAATATCGGACTGCTATGACTATATAGTCGGAATGTTCCTTCGCTGTTCGCCATTAAACAGGTATAGAATTTTTATGAACAGTCTTTTGAAAGTTCATTGACGAGAGAATAAAAGGCTTCTTTTTATCGTGTTTAGAATACTATTAACAACAAAATAAAAAGGATAAATCGGAAGTTATACAAACAGGTAGAAATAACGCCACCATATGATAAGTCCGTATTTCAATATTTTTGTATGAAAAAGACATGTGGTGGAGATTACAATACATTTGTTTTGATACCGCAGTGAGAAATTTAGTGCATTTTACAAGAAACCATAATCAAGGCGGAGAGTTAGTTGCAGCAAATATGGCGACGTTACAAGAGGCTATAGAAAATGTCCGTCGCCTTGAAAATCTTACACTTTTTTCTGATGAGCAGGCAAATATTGAAGCTCCCCCAGCTTCAATTACCTATATCTGCGATTTTGACACAAATTTTGGGGATAAGGAAGCATTTATTACTGGGATTGCTCGATATATGGAAGAAGCAGGACTTCATCAACAACTGGTATACATTTTTATTTGAATATTTTTATTGAAAATGTATTGTTCTTTTTGTCCTTTTAAATACCTTTGGTATTAATGACATATTTGTACAAATATTATTATATGAATTGAGGAAAGACAATAACATGATCAGAAAGTGCATAAGGACCCTGTATAATACACAATACACGTTTAAAAACTAAGATAAGTTTTTTTTTAGATACACACGCTCTCTCCACCGTTATTTTGATGTACCGTTAGTGGAGGTAAAAAGAGTGTTTTTATGAGAGTTTATTAGAGATGAAAACACATTTTTCGTTTTTTTTTC
>JAUBWS010087508.1:0-11888 GCA_032270445.1 Darlingtonia californica | reverse complement strand
ACTGGGTTGTATTTACATTCAACGTAAACTGAATGTTACCATAATGAACATAGTGACTAATCTATCCCTTTAGTTTATTTTTATTAAGAAATCACAAGAAATCACAAGAAATCACAAGAAATCACAAGAAATCACAAGAAATCACACAAATCACACAAATCACAAGAAATCACAAGAAATCACACAAATCACACAAATCACAAGAAATCACAAGAAATCATAAGAAATCACACAAATCACAAGAAATCACAAGAAATCACAAAAAAACACAGAAATCACAAGAAAATAGAATTCGAAATCACGTAGGATTTTTTTCGAGTGATTTATCCCTCAAATGAATTGAGTGAATGATTCGATTATTTGCTCAGGATTCCCTCTTCCGTTCTTCGTGAAATTTTATCAGTGAGGGTTCTGTCTTTCTGCAAACACCTCAGGGCAGTGCACCATGAAGAATTAACGACGATTGGCATATTTCACTACGACGGCCTTGCGTGAGGAAGTTGGAGTCAGTACTTCGGATTAAGCATCCACCGCCTTAACCACTCGGCCATGGCTCCCCATGTTTAAAATAGTCAAATACATCTAGAATTCTATCACTTGCAGGCTGGGTCTTTAATGTTTTTAATTTTGGGTCAAATCTTTAGGCTATTTTGGAGCAATCATTAGGCCTTTGAAAAACATATATGTCATAATTAGCTGTTGCCTCAATGGCTCCGTTTGCTCATAATTCAGTTGGCATACAATTACAGTACCACAATGCGTTTATGTTAATGCTCACTGAGATTATTACGCCTCTGATCTAAAAGAGTTTTAGTGTTGTGGAAAAGTTTAATGACTGACAAGTCGTGTTTTTACAATAGACTCCCGATATTTGGGACCCTGACCTGACTCCATACAAACTTCTATATTAGCTATCGCTAAGTGAGACTGCTACTTTTGGTCTCTTCAAAGATGACTCCTGGAAAAGACTTCGGATAACTGAGACATTCGCTAAGTGGGACATTTTATTCGTATGTTTTTACTTGATACCTTCAATGTCCCACTTATCGAGAATATACTGTCTTTGCTATGGATGAAAAATAGAATAAAATGAATTACGGGAATGATCGAGTCCACTGATATTTATTGTATCGTTGATTATGGAAATGACTTTATCACTTGATCAAATTTATGAAAATCGTTTTAATAATGATTAATAATAGTGATGAAAGCAAAATACTTAATACCATAGATAAAATTACCTGCCAGAACACTCTAATTTTTCCCCTTATTTTGACACATATAGGAACGTGTTTGGAAAAATTGACTTTTCAAACCTTTCTTATTGCATAGGACTTTTAAGTAACTAATCCTTTTGAAAATTTCTAATATTCGCATAAATACAAATCTTTGAGATTTTAACTTAAAGTTTTAGCAGAATATGCATGATTCTATTTTTGAATGAGATTAATTCATAAAGGTATAATTGTAAGACTTTAAAACTTAAACATCTCAAGAACAAAAAAGATTTCTAAAAACTGTAAAAAATCTTCCCAAACAACTTTTTGAGAATCCTTTCAGTTTTCGTACAAATAAACCAATACCTGGCTGTAAAGGGTGTACGCCAATTTCGTTCAAATTAAAAAAGCCATTATCTGAAAAGTCTTTTCAGATTGACATAACTCTTTAGACACAATGTTCTTAGACACAGTGTTCATCTGACCTTGGATAAGCGATACCTTATTTTTTTAGCTTCTTAGATATGTACCAGTTTATCGTAAATTTCTTCCCGCTAAATTTAACTTATTTTCCAAACCGCTTAAAGCAATCCCCGCCAAAAATATAAAGACTCTTTCTCATTTTCAAAATTCCTCAAAATGTTTAACAATATGCTATAATTCTGCATTTTTCACCGTCTTTTCAATAACTTACTTTCCAAACCGCTAATTTTGATTCCTCCACATTGCGTTCAATTTGCGGTTTGGTCGAAAATTTCCTCCCTTAAAGTATGCAAGTTGCAGAGCTGCAAAACCTTCCTGTTAGGTTTTCATTATATCTTCTGAAGCAATGCAGAGTTGAGAAAACGGTATACTCAACTGACGAAGCCTGATAAGTTCCAAAATGCGTCTTGAGTTCCGTGGAAACCATAACTCCAAAGCTAGGTCAGTTGTATAGTTGGGCAAAACTATTTATTTTGTACCAAAATAAGGCTCATTAATAAAATCATAATTGTGTTATTTAAAATTTCGCATTAAATTCTTAACCTGGGTAAAAAATGTTACTTTCGAGTATCGGGTAAAATAAATCTATCAATAGCTTAGTAATTGACCATATATCAAAATATCAATGCAAATATTAAGTGTACTATTTAAAATCAAAATTGTATAATGTTCATACTAATTGCTGCGAAGAATCAAAAAATCACTTTTGCCCACAAAAGTGGAGTTGGGTTTAATTTCAGTGTATTTATATAGCGGAGTCGTTGATAATTAAGTGAAATCGTGCTTTAAAAAACCGATATTTAATTGAAGAAGTTAATTTTGAACGCCTTTTATCTTAATTATTATGGACAGAGAGAATTTTGCAATAAAATTAATAATCTCTCAGAGTTCGTTGCACATTTTGCAGGAATATTGATTGAAAACCGCCATACTACCGCCTACCCACGCAGTCCTGTGTGCCGTTTAAAAATAAAAACGATCCTCCACATAGGGTTTTTACTTATTTTCCCTGCTGGATAGACTTCATACCTTTCCAACTACTAAAAGATGCTTACACTATCAACTTAACTGCTAACCCTATCGACCTAAACTGATTAGCACATTTGCTCACAATATCATCAAAATAATTAGGCTGATACTACCGACGTGATTGCTATATAGTAAATGCTAACATTTATCGAGATGTAAATCATTAACAAATATTGAGATTGAAAGATTTTTTGGGATTTAAAGAATTTTTTGCGATGGAAAGATTTTTTTTGAATTTATGGGATTTTTTTGGGATTTATGGGATTTTTTTGGGATTTTTGGGATTTATAGGATTTTTCAAGATTTACGGCATTTTTTTAGGATGTAAAGATTTATTTCGAAAAAAGATTCGTTTCAGAAATATGAGATTTTTTTGGGAAATTTTGAGATTTTTTTGAGATTTATGGAATTTTTTGGGATTGTTTGGGGATTTATGAGATTTTTTTGGGATTTATAGGAGTTGAAGATTCATTTTGGAAAAGATTCATTTCAATTTATGAGATTGTTTTGGGACTTTTAGGGATTTTTTGGGGACTTATGACGTTTTTTTGGGATTGAAAGATTTTTTTGGGATTTATTGGATTTTTTGGGATTTACTTGACAAGTGTACGAGATTTGTTTCAAGTGATTTACCCCTCGACATTATCAATGCAAATGCACATCATTTCTCAAAGCAGGGGAGAGTCTGAGGAATTCAAAAAGGTATTTTGTTTCTCTCCACCTCTTGAAATATAGGCAAAAAAGGGTTTATTTTACGGATTTTGTTTCCAGCGCGCCTTTCATAACTGCAATCGGTCAGGTTAATTTGCATCTCCATCATTTTTGGTTACGATATTAAACATAGTTTATTTGGTAACCTATTGCGATCGCAAATAGGTTAGAAAAGATTGGCCAGGTGACAGAATTTTTGCCGACGAAGGTTTTACCAATAAGGTAAAAATCTATATTTTCCAAGGCGAGGTCAATTATTTTTGCAATTTATTTTTTTTCCCGTAGTAGAGTATTTGAAAGAGTTTACAGTTCTACCGGCACTGTTATGGAACTGAAAAATTTCGAGGACTGCAAAATGCTAAAGAAAAGTCACCATTGTTATTAACAGTTTACGCTGATTGGTTTATAATGCGAAGCGAAGCAATGTGGTTGGCTCTTTCTTCTATTGATACTCTGATTCTCTTGTTTATGTTGATAGTAACTAATTTGTATGTGCATCATTCTTCATTTCATATTTACTCAGTTTCGAACCAGTGCCAGAAGTCAAGTGTGGAGCCAAAACGCCTGAAACGGCTGGGTACTAAATTTAGCAATAAAGTGAGAAATTCTATTGTTATATTGAGCTCATGTCATCACAAACGGAAGACTGAAGTTGGTAGATGTTCTCTTGGTATTTCATTCTAATTTCGACAATAGCATCCTTTTGTGACAATATATTTCGTATATTTGTTGTTGTAATGAAATACATTATGTGTGGTTTAAGTATACAATGCTACTCATATAAATCAAACTATATAATGATACCACAGTTCCTTCCTGATTTGATTTTTCACACTGTACAAGAAAAACAAAACGGAAAATGATGGAATTCTGATCGTTTTACACGGTACACGGTACAAGGAAACCAAACACGGGAAATGAGGGAATTTCCGCAATAACTCTTTTTACTGCCTTTTCATTGATTGTTTCAGTCTGAGTAACGTGTTTATGTAACAAGTTACAATGTGAGTGCCAATAAATTATTCTCGCTGAAGATCTGGCGTCACTTGCTATGATTTTGGACTTTTGACATGACTATATTACAGCCATTTTGAATTTACATTTTATCAATGGTCTTTTTGAAAGTGAAAACGAATTTGCAAATTTAAAATTTTGACTGATCTAGCAGATGGAGCGAAATATAAAAAAATTTTGTAGACTCAAAACCATAGTTGGAGCCAGAACTCAAAATGTCACTAGATAGATACGATGGGTTAACCCAACAGGTTACCGGATAAACTATACATTTTTGGAACTTCACACATTGGAGATTATGGGATGGCCAGGTGAGCTGTTAAGAAAAACAGGTGGTCAGTTTCTAGTTACCAGGTCTTTAAACGTTGTCAATGGTTAGGAATTTTGAAGATTCAAATTTCAAAAACCTGACTGATCCATTAGATAGAGCATAAAAATAGACGTGAAAAATTGGGGCATATGTAAATCCAATGAACTGGTCTTATGAAGTAAAAACAATGGCATGGTTTGCAGAGTTTCGACAAGCTATTGGTGAGTTTTTTGACTTGTTAGTCCAAAAAAGTGCAAGAAAGTGCCGAGTTAGCAAAATTTTGTTTCTTGATCTTCAAAATAGAATAAGACTTCGACTCGTAGAGAGTTTAAAAAAGCAAATTGGATAGAAGCGAGGTAATAAGTCCAAGTCGTTTGTGAAATTTGGACGTTTTTCTAGTGGCATGGGTATTAAAATGGTAAATATTTGCTATTTTCTGATGACCTCAACACTTAAAGCTAAATTTTAGAGACTTTGAAGTTTATCTCAATGAATTAAATGGTATGGTTTATTAAGTTTTGAAGAGGTGATGTTATTCAAGTTGTACCAATTAACCCTTCCTGAAAGTTTTAGCTTGGTACATTTGTTAGATTTATACCCAAATCTTTCTGACAATCACACACTATAATATTGCATTGTTTTATTGTTTTACTTGTCAAAGTAACATTTTTATTGCATCATTTGTTTGAGATGACGAAGAGCAGATAATTACCTGCAGTAATTAAAAAGGAGGGCCATTAATGCAGTTAGTATTATGCTCATGTCGCGTCCTTTCTTTAGTTACGATAACCACATTACTCATGCGAAGCAACAACAACGCACTTCGAACTTTAAATGAGATCCATAAAAAATTATTTCAATTGAAATTTGGCAAATGATTTTATGTTAAGGACGAAACTGTATTCTCTACTGTTCTCTATGACTCGCTAGAAAGTACCAAATATTTTAATTAAAGTGCTCTCATACATTCTCTACCTACAAGAACAGTTGTAATGCCAATGATTGCATGAAGTATACCATATCAAAATTTCATTTTTGTACAACAAAAGGCAATTCAAACCATGAATATATACTATATCATTGAGTTAATGAAATAAGTCTTTTTTTCAACAAATGGCCAGGTCAATGTTACAAGATTCTGCAATTTCAAATATTTTTGGACAATCAAATTCTGATCTCAAAGGTCTTTGCAAGTTATACTTTACCTTAAACTTATCTGCATTGGAGTTGAACTTGAAGATTTTGTCAGCGATTTTGTTTTAAGAAACTAGGTAAGAAATTTAAGGCGAATTCTCCAATTAAATTCAAATGAAACAATATCATCATGAAATGCATATTTACATCAATGACATTCAAGGTAAAATTATCACACGTTTACATACAGTGTGTCCTGAAAAAAACGGAACCCATACTTAAACAATTATATCTTTTGAAATTTATAGTTAAAAGATGCGAATTTTATACCAGAAGAAAATGTTATGCTCTTTTCAAATATATCATTCTTAAGTTTATATGAAAAATATTAGAATTCTGAGCATGAGATTTTCAATTCAATCTCTAACGATCAAATAAGAGAAAGTTAAATGGAGATTGACCCGGTTAATAAAAAAAGTAATTAAATCACAACTGCAAACAGAACGCTAGATTTACATTTGCATGACTTTCTTGTTATAAGAATCATTTTTTGAATTAAGAAAATTCTAAACAAGAAATTTTTTAATAAAACTTGCCATTTTAGCTTGCTTTGAAAGGTTTCCGCGAAGTAGTGGGAATAAAGTTGTTTTTAAAGAAAAAGTTGATTTTAGGTACAGTTCACACGGTGAATAAAACATTTGTGTTGTTATAAATATTTTCGTGATACACTTAACACAGCAACAGAAAGTAAGACAGCTCGACGTAAACAAAAGATTTATAGCCCATTAAAGTTTGAGTTTATTGATCTTTAAGAACTTAATGACCGTATTGAGAGAAAGAAACCTGAATATTTCCTGAAAAAATTCATTTGACAAAGAAAAATATATATTTTTGAAAAGCTTAGGAAATTATATTTCAGGTATAAAAACCGAAAAGAATGAATAACAACTTAATAACGTGCAGCCTTTTAAAGTTGGGTTCCGTTGTTTACAGGACACCCTGTATAAACCAGGGTAGCATTTAACTGTCCTTTTTTTTGTTTCGTACCATCCACACCTCTCCTGGTCTCTTGTTTAGCTGGCAAAAGGCTTAATTTGTGATATACCAGACTGTTATTGTGTAGTGTAAACATTTATTGGCAGTGTGACAAAACAGATTAGTGGCAGGACGACTCATACTTTAAGAATGTCGCTAATAAACGGAAGAATACTAAAGTAGCCACAATCTACGCATTCAGCTAACCTCCTACTTCTTCGTTTACGTGCAACATGTAACCACTTGTTATTTTGTGTAGTGTAGTTTGCTCAAATACGCCAATTAAGATTATTAACAAACGATCAAAATGGTAGTCGTCTAATTAGCAATGAAATAGTAATGACATATTTGATTTCCGTTTGTCGGATTTTTTTGTTCGTGAGGAAAGGCTAACTTCAAATAATCCTGCTATCATTTAATTTCAATTTGTGGATTTTCTTGTGAATACTTTCAAAGTAAGTAATTTCAATACTACTAACAGTAAATCTTAAAAATTGATCCGACAAAATATTTTATTTTACCTCTTTCAGGACCAATGATCGTTATATTTGGACTGACTGAAATTATTTTTAATTACGGTCCTGGACCCTGATCCCCTTGGAGCTCCACGGTCTCCGATCAGCAAATATACTTTGTCCGAAGTTTATCACAATCTGAAAACATGTTAGAGGGCTAAGAACTTTTTATTGGACACTGTCTTAAGTCGACAAAGTGATAAACACATTCACCCACGCAAAAAGAAGGACAAAAAAGGGGAAACTTAAATCCATGCATAAGACCAAAGCTTTTTTTGGTTGATTTATGACTGATAGGACAAATATTTCACGCTCCAAAGTGACTCAAATATAGAGGGTGTTCCATACACTGCCATGGTAACTCCTCTATAAACCTGTCAAGTCTATTTGATTTATATTGAAATCATGTGCATCATTCATGATACGCTTGTGGAGAATTGTTCCATTTTGTTGACATTTTTAATAAATTACTTAATCAATAATTTTGTTCCTAATTTATTTACTATTGAATATACTCATTTCATTTTATTGGAACTTCTTCTATGATATTTTTTTCTCATAACGTTAACCTCATATTTTGTGAAGTTGTACAAATGGTTTTTGTTTCAAATTCAATTTTTCTGCTGATTTAATATTTTTCGAATATTATAACAATTTCTTACATTTACCATTCACAGCTATAACTATCCCCACAAGCTAAGCAGTCATATGAAAGATGACCCTACCCTCGCTTAATCAATGTCCTCCCAACCATGATATTTTAACAAAATACTGACCCTCATCCTTATTACATACAATTAAAATAAGAGAATATATCAATCAAAACATGCTATGACGAATAAATAGTTTTGATCAAATGAAAATAGAGTATATTTCTTAGAAATATATTTATATACAAAGTTACCATCCACTAGGTGACGAGGTTAGAATAATTTTGGATCTTCGTGGAAATCTAAATATTTCATTGTAATGGGCATCATACCTAAAATTTGAAAATAAGGAAAAATAAAAATCCCGGATATCCTTTGATGTCTATTGAAAAGTCTGAATTGACCAAATTTTTTACACAAGATTCATTTAAGCTAGTTGCTGAAAAACGTAAAAGAAACGCTTCAGGGTATGACGGAAAGATATAACAGTATATGGCAATGTCCTAACACGATAGCAAAATAAATTACTTTAATTGCGCGACTTTTGCGATTTTTGGCCTTTTTCGCGAAAATTAATTTTGCAAAATATTTCAAATGATAAATTCGTGAAAATTATTCACGCTAATAGTTTATCTAGTTTATTATTAACCCTTTATTCAACACTTAATTTACACTTTATTTTGAGTCCATATGGAGTCATGAAATTATTTTGATAATATACGTTAATTTCAAAACGAAAAGAGTCTTTTAAGTCTTTAACCACGGGTGGTACACAAACAATTATTGAAATATTTCAAAATTTCGAAAAAACCTTTTTTTACATTTTTGAAACCTACTAACCGAGAGCGTCATTTTGGTATGTAAAACATAGGGGTAGCGAGGTGACTCCATAATTCATGAAATAAAGGGTTAAAATGAAATTTCTCGTTAAAAAAATTGAAGCAGATTTGAGATATGCAGTTGTTGCTGTTACACAAATGAACGTAACAATAAGTAATGTGTAATGACGAAATTTAACAATGTTACCTATTCTCCTAGCACGATTTATTGCATTTGTTATTTCTTTCTGCTTTTTGTCGCAAAGACCTAGAAGAAATACACAAAAAGTGACAAAAAATATTTTAATTTCACACAACACTTCAATAGGACCTAAAAGTATAACGAAGTGGCAATTTATTGATTTCACTAAATGCAATGTTCCCTAGGAAAAAATAGTATACAAACCGCAATCTTCTCATTTTCAAAGAGTTAAAACAACCATTTTTCTCGAAATTCTGCCAACTAATTAGAAATTTTTTTATTTCCGCGAATTGTTTAGATAAAGATCGTGAGATAAACTTTCGCGGAAAAGGCAACAAATTACAAAACTCCCGAGAGTTTGTCTCACTAAGGTTTCTTCAATTCAGTTTACTTGTATTCTTATATACTTAGAAAATGCAAGGTGAATTTCAGATCAAGAAAAACTCACCAGTAATCTTCCTGCCATAAATTCTTCCAGTATTTGGTGAAATAAATTGTGACAAAAGTCTCACATTCTAAATATCAATTTGAAAATGTGATAAAAATGATATGTACATACTATAAATTGCCACCTTTTACAATAAAAAGTCGCATAGCTATTTAACATAAACTAGCGTCCTATGTTACCATTTACATATTTTGAAAAACTAACCTTGTAATCGATTTCAATGTCAGGATTTTTGTGAGGACATAGTATACATCCTGTTGGTTTATCTTCAGGGTCGAGGCGCTAAAATAAGTTTAGAAAGTATGATCACATCTGTGGGGTGGGAAAAATTAAGCCTGCAAAAAATAATCCCCACTAGAAAAAATTCCCGCAAAAAAATTAATTTTGCTGTGAAACGCAAAAAAAGCCCATGACAAACTTCTAAATAACGTATGATGAGCATTCACAGGACTATGCAGTACTGATGAGATGAGACCTAATAAGATCAAACGGGTTTATTGCTGTCCTTGTAAATCTCCAGCATGGTGGATAGCATAAAGGTTGGAGTCCATCTCAAACTGATGTCAGGGTTTATTCCATGATTTTTAGCTATTACCGTTTTTGATTTTAAAGATCGAGTTTATAACTATATCAATGACGTAGGAGGACCCACCATGGTTGGGTCCGACGCCCCAAAGAAGATTTTGAAATTTAGACCCCTAAAAATGCATCTCCCAATATAATTTGGCTGATTATTCCAAACCTCAAAACATTGATGATATGGACTGACTTCACAAAATAGTTTTATGATTTTAGGATATTAATAAATAAGTAACATAATAGCGACATAAAAGTTCTCCTAGAAAAAGTTTTATCACAAAATGAATGAGAAAAAGAAGAAAAAATGATTTTATTGAAACGAAAAAAAAATATTAACAAAGATTCAGTTTTTAAACTCAATTCAAGATTCAATATTTTTGCTGTTTACCGGTAGCTAAAAAGTCCTGAAATAAACCCTGGATGTTCTTGATTTGGAATTATAAATAACTAATTATTTTATGTGGTTTTTTTACATCACTGATGAATGAAAAATCCACAAAAAGCTCATCAAAGAAGTTAAACTCCTGCAAAATACATATTTTTTCCAACCATGAATATGATCCCACAAAAAGTTATTTCTTGGCAACACACGTTGAAATTTTAAATCCCAAAAAACTAAAAAAATTTGGCGGCCAACCGCAAACATTTCTCCCAATAAAGTAGTTTCTGTTATAAAATCAAAAGCACTGCTTTTTGTCATGCCTATATCTGTAAGGATTACGTAAGAATTGAAATTTTGGAGTTTTACTTTGTTAGTTTAAGAATGAAAAGTTTTTCATGCAAAGTTTCAGGTCATAAATCATTTTTGCAAAAATGGAATAGATCAAGCAGTGCTCTAATTTATCTACAGTTAGAAATAAAGTAAGTCTCACTCACTTTATTTACAGTGACTAAAACAAATTTTTCGCATCATTTTGGAAATTGGCCATAATTTAAATTATAAAAGTTTGAACAACGAGAGAGGCATTTAAAGGTTACATTGACAAAAACATGTCTAGATATAAAATTTAATTATAACAAGGGCAAAAATCAAACCTCATATTTTAATTTTAAAGCCTCCAATTTTTCTCTTCTAAGTCTAGCTTTCTTCTTGATATTGTGGTATTTGGGATAACAGGCTGAAAGTATTAAAAACATTATATTATAGTATGGAAACAATATTGAATTATTGAACACGTCAACATTTCACCAGTAGCTCACTAAACTAAATATTTGTCATCATATGCAATGGAATGGAAAAAATCAACTAGAATTTTCTGTATTTCTCTGGGAAATTAAATTTCATTACACCACACAATTGCATACAACTAATCACCATTAAGAACAACAGGACTTTACAAAAGAATTCATGATGCTTTAATGATATATGCAATTGTTGTGCAAAAAATTGTGTGTGATTGTTGAAGAACTTGACTGTGGAAAAGAATTTTACAGATTTGGGTAATGTAGTAATTTTGTGCATTCACATTTGGGCTCATATTCAATTTTAGCCAATTCTATGGTAACTGTGCATTTTGTTATAGTCAGATATGTGTGCTGTTAGAGGGTGCCATCCCAATTGAGTGACAAGTTGTTTCGATCACTCTATGCCAGAAGGCAGTTGAGGAATGGAGGATGGATAAATATGGTTTTTCAATGTAGGGATGGTTTTCTGAGCTGATAATACAGATAAAGTAATAATAATGTGTAAAACGTTTTCTGTTAAGGAGTAACACTATCTTATATGATTTGAGACTCCAGTTT
>JAUBWS010087497.1:0-11891 GCA_032270445.1 Darlingtonia californica | reverse complement strand
TATAGTTTCCAGACTCCTAACTTACTCGGTTTTGGACGTTAGCCGATAGACCAAGAGTAGGGCAAAAAAGCCCGGAAGTGTTTATCGGTAACTAGGTTTACCTTGATGATCTTAGGAACAAATTGGGACCTATGCTATCTTATAGATATACTATTAGAGTATCCGAAATGCGGTGCTGGACTGTCCGAAATTCCTTGTGGGCGTTTATTTTGAAAAGTTTGAACTCAAATATTTTGACTAATTCAATAGATAGAGCATGAAGAGTAGGTAAGAAAAATGGGATCATTTGTAAAATTTTGACTATTTGTTGCTGAAATATGAGCCTTTAAAGGGCAAAAAATGGCCATTTTCACCTTTTTTCTGCTGACGTCAGCACTCTAGGTTAACTTCAACGTCACAAAAAAATTATTTTGATAGATTTGCCTCACTTAGTACTACCAAAAAATGGGTAGGTTCTTACTTTTTGATGCACCGTTGTTAAGTTATTCCAGTTTGAATATTGAAAGAAAACGCAGGATTTTGCTGAGTAAGCACTTTTTGGCACTTTTTGTCAACTTTTGAAGCTAAATATCTCTGGGTGTTTTATATATTCTTATAAAAAGAATGATACCTACAACAAAATGATGCGCAATTAGGGAAAAAAACAAAACGACGATATATGTAACAACGCTGGTTGGTGATGTCAATTATGACATAAGTAGAGAAGCTGAAAATCTTCACCAATTACTATCACAACAACGAGCCGTTTGTTATTCGGCTGATTTCAAGCAGTTCACGCGATCGAGCAAAAACTTGTGTCATGTCATATGGCATTTCCACGAGGAAAGGTAATGCATGGCCATAAATTGATGGTGTCCCATAAAGAGCGCTATTACCGTGCGAATCTGGTAAAAGAATCAGTTCCAATTCTAACCAACAATGTTGGAAAGAAATTTTATTGTTTTGACAACGCTACATACTCAATCGGCACCAACCTTTTTAGCAGAGGATGCTTCGAATAGAATACGACTGCAAGTTGAACTTAACACCGATTCAAGTTGACAGATTGAACGAAATTTTTGGTACTGACATTAATGTTTTGGAGACTGAGGACTGAGACTGGCCAAATTCTCCTTAGTTTTTTGATAATTTATTAATTTTGTATATTAGGGTGTATGTGGTAAATTAAGGCAGTCAGGCAATCCAGCGATAAGTTAGGAAATTCAGATGCCTCCAAATCTATCACGAAAATATCAAGACAACCTGGCTTAAGCTTCAAGGAAATGCTTATTATAAATGTCTTCCTATCCATTTTGGAGGGTACTTTACCTGTTTTCCTGCACTTCTTGGGTAGAATAATTGAATGTTTTCCTCAGAAGTTGTATTTTGAAAAGAGGACTACAATAACTTGGAATAGATGGTATAAGTCAATAAAATTAAAACTTTGACAGCGCGTACAAGATGTTGATAATACTTGTCAGTATGTTCAATTTAATTTCTAATATCGAAATGATTGAAATTTATTTATTATAGGTGAAGTCTGCATTTATAGACATCTCACTGAGTAAAGATATCTTTTTCAAGAATCAAAAGCGGCGCCTTAATGCTTTTTTTAATACCTTTACCAATGTATGTTGTGTGCAGGTCTGCAGTTTGCTTATTGGTCAAGACTCTATGCAATTTTCCGATTATCATTATAAGTCCGTTTTCTGCAAGTCAAGTTTTCTATATGTCATTGTACTGTAACGTATTTTTTCATATTTATCTATCATTTGTTGAAATTTGGAGAGAAAAAACCAGTGCTGAAAGAAACGCAAAATCTTCATCGGTAACTTCCTTTCTCCACTAACTTATTAGTAATTTCATTGGGGTTTGAATATATCGTAAAGGATAAAGGGATAAAGAATTTCACGATCTCTAGACATTTTGACCAAATTAGATTCTCGCTGAATCTATACTTTTTAAAAAATCCACTTCCACGTTTTTCAGGCTCAGAAAACCGGTGTGTGAATGACAGGGATTAGATTTTTGATTGCGTCTAATATTGCGTTTATTAAGCTTTAAATAAGTCTTTTGTTTGTAACTTTAAGCTTTTAACTGTTAAAAACATTTGTTGGGAAAAAAATCAATTTTTCCAAAATTGTAATTCGCAATTCGCGAAATTTAGTTAGTTCTCGTGAAATCTTTAATACGTTAAATTTCCAGTCGTGAAATCGCAAAATTTTATCTTCATGAAATCAATTCCACCGAAACTTTATTCCCTAAAGGAAGTCGATTAAAACACTAATAACTTTCCTCCCGACAAACTTTCCCAAAAAGTCAATTTGTCCTAAATAAATTAATGGAATAAGTGTTGATGTTCCTATTTGAATTACTCATTCAAATAGGAACATCAACTCGCAATAGGGAGGTTAAGCAATCCAAAATCTACGACGTAACGGCAGCCAAACTTAGAGACTGATCGATTGTGCTGCTGAAAGTTGCTTAGCATGCTAATTTCAAGAACGGCTGCGCAGTACGTTTTACGTTGTAGATTTTGATTTACTTAACCTCGCTAATATTATCCAACATGTTGCACTAAAAAAACAATAAAATTTGATTAATAATCAATGGTTGTCTGAATTCGAGAATGTTTCACCCAGGTGAACTATTAAGTCATTAAACCCCTTGCTAAATCCGAAAAAAAGTTTGAATAAACTATTGAAAACTCTAACAAATTTCTAATTTCACAAACACATTTTTTAATTTCTCTATTCTTGCTAAATCGCCTCGATATTCAATTGATATCAATTGTGTTTTGGTAAAACCTAGAGGCCCGGGAACAGGTAAGAATTGAATAAAACAACCAATTTAGACTTATTACCTGGAAAATTGCGAGATTTTAAAATATTCTGCAGAATACTGCTTTTTATTTAGCAGAATACAGTTTTTTAATTCCTCAATTTTGGCTAATTGCCTCGATGATTAATTGATATCAATTGTGTTTTTGAAAAACCTAGAGGCCTGGGAAGAAGGAAAAATTGCATAATAGAACAAATATTTTAGACTACCTGGAAAATCACCAGTTTTCAAAGATTCCGCAGAATACAGTCAGTTTTTTCAAGTTCTCGAAATTCCTTAACTGCCTCGATAATAATTGATATCAATTGTGTTTGTATAAAGCCTAGAGGCCTGGGAACAATTGCCTTCGTATCATTCGACCATATGGGACACTGGACCAGTCTTAATGCTAAAAATGCCAAAATAAGCCAAAGATAAACAATTTTTAGCCGTTTAACCCATATAGCATTTTTCAAGAAATTCACCATTTTTGGACTTTGGATTTTTATTTCATGACCGGGGACCACTCCCTCGTTCATGGCGCGACCCATAGTTTTTCAGACAATTTGCGAAAATTGATCCACGCGAATTTTTGTTTTTGTTTTCCAAGTGAAATTATTTACTTTCAACCATAGCCAATGTCTATCCACTTGGTGTTAAAAGGATTTACAACGGAATTTTCAAAGATACAAAAAGAATTGTGATATATGAACCAAGTCATTTTGGATCTCTAACTTACTCCTATTGCCGAATTAGCTGAATCTGTACGAGGGGTAAAGTACTTCAAAATTTAGTGATTTAGGGATTTTTTTATTTATTTATTTATTTTTCCTTGTGATTATTTTGTGAGTTTTTGATTTTACATGTTATTTATTATCAGTTTTGTGATTTTCGATTTTTTTTGTGTTATATTTTTCTAATGTCCTCGTGATTTTTGATATTTTCGTCTTTTTTTCCCAAGACTGTACGACCTTTTTTTGAGTACTTTACCCCATCTTGAAAGGGATTAAATTTCATTGTGGCCAACTGAATGGTATACCATTAGACGTTAGAAAAATTGGTGGTGGTGTTTAGAAAGGTGGCATTGCATAACTAGGAGGTTGAAAGGTCGTCAATGGTCCTCACCCTTTAAAAGTTAAATTTTGTTTATTGTGAAAAGTCTAACTGGTCCATCTGATAGTGCGTAAAAATGAGTGTATTTTAGACATTATGGCCATTTGATGATGATATATGTCCCAATGACAAAACGTATCTATTTTTTGGCTGATGTAAGCAGTTTCCACTTAATCTTTCAGAAATGAAAACTTTTTTAGCAATTTGAGCTGGCATAGTACTGTCAAAAATGGTATAATTAATTAGTGTATGGCGGTAAGTGTTACTGATTTATTGTACTTTAAAAACCAAGAAAAGGTGCCGAATCAGCAAAATCTTTCATGATTTTTTTCGCTTTTTATAGCCAAAAAATCAGTAGCGGCTACTCAAAAACGCACAAAATATACCACTTTTTATTAATACTATGTCAGCTTGACTCGCCTGGATAAATTTCATGTTTTAAAACTGAATTTGAAACTGCTGACGTCAGCAGAAGATTGATACATTATGCCCCTTAAATCCCCTCAGTATCAAACGACTAAAATTTTTCTTATCTAGATTTTAGGTTAATCAGATGAACAAGTTAGATTTTTCAAGTCAAAATCTTCAAAATTTGACTTTAAATAGGGGAATTTACAACCTTTCAACTCTCTAATAGCGCCATCCACAGTACATTTCAATAAGCAAAAAATTTCATTTCTGGATACTAAAGTGTGTTGTGAATTATTCAGATATATTATTGAAACATTCTGATTACAAATATAAATAATATTTCAAAATATACACTAATATACGCAATTACAGACTTCATGCTCCAAAAAGTTGTGGTGGACTGCTTGTATTAAGATTACCCTTCTCATTCCTTGTATTACATTTACGTATGGGAAACACACTTGTTTCCATTGGAAATTTCATCGATAAATTTCCTTTAAAAGTATAAAACGTCTCCTTTATATTCACCTTATACGTGTAAACTTCATCATCTAAATTTGCGTGTGGATGGTGTTTTGACGAGGATGTTTCAAATCACTTCTTGTGCAATTGCAGAAAACAAACAGTCAACCAAGCTTAGTTCAATTAGTCGTACAGGAAGACAGCTTGTTTCGTTACAGGTCCCTCAGAAACCCTGGCAAAATATACTTCCGGCTTCAAGTAACAAGGTTTTAGTAATTAACAAAGGTGTTTCCTTTTAAATTCAAATCGACGATGATTTGGTCAATACCAAATACCACTTGGACGCATTTCTCAAAACGTAATACGTTTAATTCGTCATCTTCGGCTGTTGTCAATTGCAAGTCTTATCATATGAACATCTTCAGGTTTTGTTTTATGAGGAAGAACCGGTGTACTCAAGGGAGTAATTGTTGTAGCAAACGTTTGTTGAGGATTTTGCTTTCCACGAAAGCTCACTTTGTTTCTTAGAAAATAGATGATTGAATTCATTCCACTGTTCAACTGCAATAACAAAGCTGTTGCTTGATTTGATTTACCTCTGACGAAAACAGTAATTGCAAACGGCAAAGTGAAACAAACGAACGATGCTGAAATCAGCAAGCATGTAATAACGACCTTTCTCTCTGCTTGTAAACGTTTTGAATCGTCGGTAGTCTTCAATTTCTTTTTGCTGCCACCGTTAAGTAACACGTATGATAATATTGAATAAGAAACGATAAATACAGCATTTATGACGACAACAAAGCTCGACAACGTTGTCTCCATCGTTTCTTGGTATCTGGAAATATGTGCAGTGATGTTTTCGATTTGTTTTACCTTACCCTTCTCAACTACAAACTCGTCGTGCATGATCAGGAATAGGGATACAAATGTTGTTGAAATCCACGTTAACACCAATAGTATGTTCACCTTTGTTTTTGTGATTGTATAGTTGTGCTTCAACGGTGAATAAACAGCCCATAATCGATCAATGGTAATCCAACACAAATGCAACAAAGAAGTTAATATGAAGAAAAAGTAAGTGGTGGTCGTGATCTCGAACACCTCCTCGTGGATATTGCTGGTGAAAAACGCAACGCCGATGCTAAAGTTAGAAAGCCCGAACAGCAAGTCTGCAATAGATAAACTCAGCAGAATTGTCTCGTAAATACTCCGTCGCTTCTTGTACGCAGATAAGTAAATAGCTTCACATAAATTGATAAATGCAATGATAATTCCAAGGATAATTTCGACAATTGCTTTCGTATCATTCGACCAAACCATGCTGTTTCGGTATTACTTTTATTTCTGACCTAAAATAGAATGCCAGACTAAAATGAAAACAAATAATTAACATGCTAGTGGTATCCAGACCACTTTCTCAAGTCTGGGGCCATAAAATTATCTGTAGCTCACATTAAATTTCATTGCCCTAGCCTTACTTAAGTCGCATATGTTTACTTAAAAATTTTAAATGTTAAACCACTAGTCTTTGAATGTTTGATCAGTTGTTTAGATTCTATTAAGAAAGTCAAATTCAGCCCGTGTATATTAGTAACTCAAAATTCACCCCTTCATCGCTTCAATAAATACGTTCCCAAACGAGTGTTGCTTAGTCTGATATACAGTACTCTCGCTGTAAATTAAGCATCTCATTAATTGCTTAAAGTCATCAGAAACCTAATTCTTTCCTTGATGACACCCACTTTATGTACTTTTCAAATTATTTAATAGCTGTGTAGGAAGCCTAACGCTGATTTCAGATCTCTATCATGTTGACGACAAGATTGTCTTAAATAATAAAAACTATGAATTCTTAATTGCCAGATCAAACCTAAGACCTTTAGTTATCTTAAACTTCCACCTGATATCTTTAAGCCTTCAATGTTCAATAAGACCTCACATTCTCATAGAACTTTGTACTACTTCAAGGGCTAAAAGAAGTTACATGAACTTTTGGAGCTTTTCAGAATCTGAAAGTGAACAATTTTCAAACATAAATTTCATGCCTCCTTAAGAGTTTATATTTTTAGGTGTTTATGTTGCTAAAGAAAGGTGATATGATGAAAAAAGTTTCACATATAAAATATAAGTAATATTGAATATTTTGTACACCAACTTTGAAGCGTATATCATGAATAGGAGAAAACTTGAAATTTCCAATTTCATTTTTCCCACTTGCAAATGTTTTTTGACTTTTCCATGACGTAATTCAACTCTAGGTAATATTTTGAATAGGCCATCATTTTTCTAACAAGTTGCAACTATTTCTTGAGAAAAGTCCACATATCCAGTGTCTGACAATCTTTTTGAGACAAATTTAAGTATATACACGTATTTTACGAAATTTAGTCAATTTTATAAACTAAATGCCTAAGTTTAAAAACTTATGCCTATACGTGGTGACCAAAATCACCTTATTCAGAAAATATCTAAAAATTAAAAAGTTTACGCAGCTTTCGTTCAGAGATGGCAAAAACCAAAACTTCCTGACCCTCTAAGACGAAAATAAGATAAAGGCGTATGAAACGTTTTTAAATGAATCAGACACATCCATGCACAACACAAAATAAATTTTTCAAATCAAACCGTCAAGTTTTTCCTTTTTTATTTTCTAGTTAATGACATCATATTCTATACTTTATTTTTCACTTCAAAAGTGAGGACTTAAACCAAATAAATAAATTATTGAAACTGTCTGATACTGCAACTGTCAATTACTGTTAGATAATGGCTAAAAATAACTGTGCTAACTAACTCTTATGATTTCTTGAGCAATTTCTCCGAGTAAATTCCCGGCAATTATGTTATAAGTATTGCAATCCCAAATGTAATTGAAAAAATTTCTGAGTTGGAAAAAGTCAGCTACTCTATTATCGCTATCACTCAATATCCGTTTCTTCAAATTCATCAGAGCATTATTTTCTCATAATATCAATACCACTTGTGCTTTAGTACGAACTTTTTATTCTACTCTATATGTGTAAATAAGCAAAGATCCTGTTGAATTCGTATGATATCGTCTTTTTTATACTTATTCTGCTCGAATAGATATATGAAAGAGGAAGTATTTTAGTAGTTAATTAATCATTTTAATTGACATCATTGAACAATCAATTTTCAGCTGATATGGCACGCGTTCATCAATATTCCGCTTCGGAGTTTGATTTCGTTACGACACAATTATAGTGCTGCCATTCCTACAGATCGTTTCGAATCTATTTTATCGCCTCGTTGTAATGACGTATTAATGACGACGCGATCCCAATAGATCTGAAAATTTAATTTGACTGCTCAAAATAATTAAAAAATGCTATTAGTGCAAACTTTTCATTATGATTTGTTACCAAAGAGAACATCATGGAAACAAATCATTTATCCATAATAATCAAATCATTAACCATGATTATCATTGCCATACCTTCCTTGTTTAAAATGTCATCTACATCACCTTGGTGCATATTTCATAAAGCAAAGACTGTTAACTTTATTTCGTGTGAGCTTTTTGGCCTAAGTCCAGGGTAGAACAACCCCTTCAAAAATCCTAAACACGTTAAAGAGCAATAAAACTTCGCTTTCTATAAAATCTATAAATTCATAAAAAACATTTTCAAAAATGGCTGCCATTATTTTGCGACGTCATCATATAAGGGAAATCTTATGGATTTTAAGGTATTCTCTTTTATAGATATAAAGCTTTTTTTTATTTTGTTTTAATTTTTTAGACGTTAAATCATTTAGATTCACTATATTTTCCAGTTTTCTTACAAAATCATAACAAGTACTCTTGGTGCAACGTCTCCCATTGCAATCGTTCTATTTTCAAAATATTCAGTGCCACCATCAATCATAAGCTCACCATGCTTATTACAAATTTGATGACATCTATTAGCTATAACTTCAGTCCAAATTTGAAGGTCTTGGTTTTAATAGGTAGATACTTATGGGCAATATTCTACAACACTCACAGTAACCACCAAAAATGAGCACATATAACTCACAGCAAACGTAGTACGTGTACAAGATATACCAGTAAACAAAGTTATAAGCTTCCGAGAAAATCTGCAAAGAATCTATCTCCGTTGAAAGATAAAATTTAATTTCATATGATTTCCTTAGCTGACAAATTTAGAAAGTTCAACCTTTATAGTTTAACTAAAAAAAAGTCGAAAAAGTTTATAAATGCATTGTTATTTGCCTAAAACAGCTCTTGAAAAACAACCATAAATTATTGATATTTGCAATCAAAGCATTATAAAGACATAACTGTCTTTGTCAAGTAAAAAATGACAGGTTACAATAAAAATAAATACGGCGTGTTTCAAAAAAAGTCTACATAAAAAGTTGTTCACTGTAGCGTTCGAAATGATTTTCAAACTGGTATGATTTTTATACCAATTACAGAAAAAAAAGAAGGGTTAGCCCTTAAATGAATCGCATTAAAATCTTAAATATTTTAAAACTTATAAGGGGTTTATTTCAAATTTTGATACACAAAATTTTAAGATCAATTAGCAACTTTTATAATAGCAATCAGGCAATATTTGATATGCGTAGTAAAAGTTTTTTTTGTTTTTGCACTCTTCGAACGTGTTTCTACAAAACTGATTTTATATTGGACCTCTTATTAGACTACACGACAGTAAAGCGTAATATCTAGATCTAGGAATCGGTTTCTCACGTCTTGTCACGCCTAGACAGTTTTCCTGAGCCGATTGAGAACAGCACTTTCGAAGCAATGCAAACGATCAGGGTGATAGAAAATGCCGTGAAGCATTGTTTACTCTTGAGCAAAAGCCAACTGGTCTAATGAAGATGGACCGTTAACTAGTGGTAGCTTGTGTGCGACAGTGTTTATTGTGTTTTTGATAATGACAACAAAAAGAACCTTGTATTGAACAATCATTCATGGAGAACGTGGGACTAATGCTCTTTGATGTAAGCGGGGGAAAGATAAAATTTTGTACGAATCACGATTTTTGAGATGTACTTTGACTGCATGAAGATTGTTTTTCCTTGTTTGAGCTATTATAATAAAAAAGAATCATTCCGACATAAAGTTTTTCTCTTTAGTTCTTCATTTTGAATTTATAAATCAGTGTTTATTATTGTCACGAAGGGTGGGCTCAAGGCATACCTAGGGCGTAAATTTTTGCGGGCATAAATTAATGCGGAATTCATTTTTGCGATGCAGACCTCAACAAAAATATATTTTGTGGATTTAATTTTTGCGATTAAGCAATCATGGGGAACATCTTTTAGGGAATTAACAGAAATAATAAATTTTTGCGTTTTGTAAACGTTTTTAAACAATTTTGCTGTCTTAATCTTACTGCTTGAATAAAATAAAATATAGGACGACCTACACACTTGTTGTTCTGCAAAATTTGACAGTACCTACAAGTACGTACCCGTATGTTCTATAGTATGCCCTAGAGTTATATGAAAAATTAAATTAAGTGCAAGCAAACAGTTCACCTTCTTCTCAAAAAAGGTCTTGAGTTTGTTTTTATAAAATTATGTAACTTAAAACTTATGTAGCATAAACGAATAAAATTTTGTATATCTTTGTAAACATTTAAAAATTTATTGTATTTCTAATTTAAAAAAAGAATAAAGATAGAAAATGAAGAAATAAAGAAGAATAAAAAACTTAAGAAACCTGAATCCTTTGCAATTTAAATATGAAAAGTGGTTTCTAAAGGGGAGATCGTTGAAAAACCCTTGACAAAAACTACATCTATTTTTTAGATACTCATTGAAAAAATGCTTTGATAACTGTTAAAAAGATTTTGCATTATAGAAATACAAAAATGTTGACGATTTTGATTTTTTTCTTTCTGTTTTCATTTTATTCAATTTTGATTCTTCTTATTCCATATTAAGGAACTTCGAAATCATTTAGCCACTCATTGAATAAATATACAGTACACTCCCGATAACTCTAGCCTGTACTAGACACGAAGGAAATAAAATTTTCCGTACCGCAGCGGTCTTGTACAGGCTAGATAACTCGAATCTCCAAGGGACCAAGGAAAACCAATCGACTTAGCGAATGTTCGAGTTGTCGAGAGGTCTTTGATAAGAAGTACTGCGTCAAGAGACCGATCAAATGAGTTCGAGTTAATAAAATTTCGAATTATCGGGAGAGGTCTACAAAACTTTTGAATGGTTGAAGCTTTAGCACTGAAATTTTGGGACGTTAACTAAAATTTATCTTGGCACATATGTGTGAACAAAAGTTGAAATATTTTGCCCATTGCCATGGAAACTTGAAAAGTTTCAAGGTCATAGCATATGTTAATAGAAAAATTTCAAATTTCAAAAATGTTCAAGGCTTTGGGCAACCTCGATTCCAGGCAACTTTTCCTCTACACGGCCGTGCGTTGGAATATAAGCAATCAGCGCCGGGGGTCCTTTGGGACCAAAAAGTCGAGGGAGAAGAAAAGTTGTATAAGTTCTCTTAAAAGTGGAAAGAGCGGTCGACCGGTTTCGTGCAACCACGAAACTTTCTTGTTAAAACGATGCAATCGTGCGGTTTTTAGAAATAACATTAAATTCACACATACATGCAGGGTCCGAATTAGAGAAGATATATAGCTTCGCAAAAAAAACTTTCTGGGTTTTGCGAAGCATTTCGGTGTATGTGCGAAGGAAATTTAAAGAGTTTGCGATCTAAATTAACGTTATTTATAGAGTTTAAATGCTTTTAAAGAACTTTGTTTTGCTTAAAAATTGAAAGATTTTCATGCATTGACTCTTTATCATTTTAGTGAGTTTCTGAAAGATGGTTTCACGAAACCCTGAAAAATTGTTCATCATACTTAACGACAAATATGCAATAAATTATAAACTTTTTGAGTTTTAAAGTTTAATGTATTCACAATAATCAATCTTCTTCCTTGAGTTTCTATTTTCTTATTCTAAGCTATTATCAATTACTTTGACACTCAAATTGTTTCATTATTTCAATATCAATATTCAATGCAACCCACTAAAACATAAACTTCTTGGTTTTGCGTCGTGAAAAAGTAAAAGCAAGTAGTTTAATTTGGATTTATCATTTT